>NW_019104872.1:32617-70899 GCF_001995035.1 Momordica charantia | reverse complement strand
CAGTGGCATTGCGGGCTGTTTAAGACGCAGACCTCGGCGAGCCTTTAAGCACCCGAATGGCCGGCGACAAAACCCGACACCCCGTGCAGTGCCTCTACCTGCAGCACCCCTCCCCGACACCGACAGAAGTGACCAGCTCGTGTTTGGCCCAGATTTACGATGTTTTCTTCCTCCGGGCAAGTTTCGGTGTTGACCCACACCTAAATAAAGTCCGATTCGTGATACCCACTCTTATTTGAAGCTCAGTTCGTGACATCCACCCTTGTACGAAGCCGATTTGCGATACTCATCCTCTTCGACATCTGTTCGGCACTTACCCACACCTTGTCTGCATTAGATTTACAAGTCCCAACGCGTTCACCATCGTTCAACGAGGTTCTGTGGGTTTCGAATTGACGCAAAGGTTAGGAGCTTGTAGGCCGGTGTAAGTAGTACTAGGGGCGGGTGTGTGAGTGATTATGTGTTGATGTTATCGAATAAGTCTTTGCGTTGTTGTTTTTCGTTACTCTAAACTTGTATGTCTACTTTTATTAATCGTTGCAGGCTTTGTATCTTGTTGTTCTTGACTTTAAAAATGATTCTATTATATTTGTCAATGTTGGACTTGGTGTTCTTAATTGTTGACTGTTGTTCCTGAGCTAGATTAGTTATGGTTAGCTAGAATGTTGTGAGGTATCCGTTGGATCTTATGTTTTCTGTGTGTGACTGTTGTCGATTTTCTTGGATATGTTGGATGATCCTTTATGACTATTCCTAGTTTGATAATATGTACTGGCTTGTTGTGAGTTAATGTTATGGAATGATCTCTGGACATTATGCATGTATTATACTTGTCGGTTAAAATATGTTGGGTTTGCTTCATCTTTTAGCATGATGGAAAGTGGTGTGTTGTTGCTAAACATGTGAATGGAATGCCTAATATTATGGAAAGACTGATTGTGGTTACGTTTGACTTGATATAAACATGTTAGATTTCCTTGCTGTGACTAGCATGATGTGATGACTTATGCTAGGATCATTATTGACAACTATGAATGGGATGTAAGTGTTGGTTTGCTACGAAAAGGATATTGGATGAGTGTTAGGGCCCCAAGTGAAAAAGGTCGGGGGCAGATACGTCATTATTGGGTGTCGAGGCTCCGGGTGCAAAAGGTTAGGGGTCGATACACCAGTCTTGGTAGAGATGAGTGTCGAGTCTCTGGATACAAAAGGTCGGGGGTCGGCATGATGAGTCTATTTGATGATGAGTATTGGGTCTTGACGTGGTGGCGGTTAAGGACCAATACGTTGAGTAGTCGTCGAGGCTTTGGGTACAAAAGGTCAAGGGTTGATGCACAGTTCGAGACCTCGAGTATAAAGGTCAAAGTCGAACACCAAGCTTCTGTAGAGGAGTGTCGGGGCCTTGGGTACAAAAGGTCAAGGGCCAATACGATTCAAAGAGTTAGACTTGGAGGACTAACATAGTGTGATGGGTTAGAAGTAGCTTGGAGGAGCTAGAGATCAGCGGACCGTGTGGTCGAAGTTACTGAGTCTTGATACCTTGTATGCTTGCGTGTGTGTATTGATAACCGTTATGACCTATTGTTGCATGATTACTAGCTATTGTATTTTGATCATAGTTGCTATTACGAGCACGTTATTTGTGTGTAGTTAGAGAGGGCTACTTACGGAGTATTTTATATACTTACCCCCCTACAATTATTGTTTCAGGTGAGGATACGAGTTACGATCATGGTGATGGTGCGGAGGAGACTCAAGGAGAAATACCATGGCTAGTTCCTGTTTAGCTTTATTAGGTTTATGATAGGTCATTATGAGTTTATTTGTTTCAGTTATGTACTCTGTTAGGACCCTGACTGTGCAAAGTTCATGCGGTCAGCAAAAGCTTTAGCTTGTCTTGTTATTGAGTTTGGTTTCTCTTTAGAAGTTGGGTCATTAGACCCTTTAAAAGTATGTTAAGTTTATCTATTTTAAAATTTTTTAACTTTAGAAGTTGGAGCTTGGATACACTCTTTAGTTGTTAAGTTGTTGTGAATGTTGTTATTTAGAGTAGCGCAGCAGAAGCGTGATGGATTAGACGTTTAGTTGGTTGCTATAACATTTTTTTTGCTTGGTTAAGTTACTGTCGTATAGGTTGTTGGATTGTTGCCATTTACTCAAGTTTATTTAGCTTTAACTCAAGTAGATGAGAATTGTGTCACTTGTCTACGGAGGACAGGTTGTTTTGTTTGTCTGTCAGGTGTGATATTCACAAGTTTAAGCCGAGCAATTAAAATGGTTGAATTGTGCTTAGTCTGAGTGGTTAGTAGTTTTACCCTCTTGTATAAGTAGAACTTTTTAGGTTGTTTTCGTAACTGTCCCTGATCTTGGATAATGGAAATCCTAGGGCGTTACTAGCGTTTGTTGCACAATCAGAGGTCGATCCGTGGTCCGATCGAGGTGAAATTTTGACAATGTGTTCACAACACGAGGGTCTTCAATTTGGACAGTGAGATATCTTTTAGAGCTGCCTACAGTCAGATACAGAGATCTTTCTATTTTTCTTCCCCGATGTATTCCCTTGTTTGCCGAAATTTATTGTCTCGAGATATTATTATTGTATGCCTCTAGTTGTTGCTAGGGAGAACTTGGTGAGAACTTGGTGTAGCCCATTATTGATTATAGTGGAGATTTTGACTTCGGTCTGTGGTATTTTACTCCTCACATTGAGGGGGTTTTTCCACGTTAAATTTGCTTGTGTCATGTGCTTGTTTGAATTATTTTTACTTGCTATTTTCTATTAGGTTCATACAAGAGGGGATAATTGGTCCATAAAATTAAGTGTTTATCCCAACAAGATTATGCGTGCATATGTATTTTCAATATGAATAATGTAGTTTTTTCTTTCTTTTTTTGTCCTTCCTTATTTTCCAAATTAGGAGAAAATATTTCATGATGGGGTCTGTGAGTAACTTGGGTATAGGTAAGAATCATGCTATTTTTTATGTAACAATAATGTATCGATACTACTTTTTAGCCAATTGTGCTATTTTCTTATGGGTTTTCTTCTTATACCAAACTTTTTTTTGTTAGGGATTGTATAATCGTGTTGTTTATGATGAGTGTTGGCGCTTATAAAGATGTTTGGATAATCGTGCTATTTCGATGGGTAATCATTTGGAAATGTTATGTTGCTTTTTTGTAAATGCTCAGCAGTAATCGACATATATCTCAAACCAAAAGGTTTTTAGTACAAAATGTTGGAGGGAGGATTGAATTCACAACCTCTTGGTTGGAGATATATGTCAATTACCATTGAGCTATGCTCGCTTTGATAGATTTTAGTGTAAATTATTCCAATCTTGATGACAGTAGTTACTCAAAAGATTATATATATATATATATATATATATATATATATATATTAGATTTCAAAATAAAATTTGGTACTAACATACCGACTTAAATGATGTGATGTAGAAAGTTTTAGTTTGGATGAAATGATGTGGGCAGAATGTGTCAAAGAACTCTACCAGCATCCAAGACTTGCCCAAGTCTTACCTGCACAAGAAAGAAATTAGAAAAACAAAAAACAAAAATGAACTTATCGGTAGAAAACATTCCCAACTTTTACAAGATCAAAGAAGACATGTTGGGTCAAAACAAAACCATAGCTCTCCACATACATAGCTTCAAATTGATACAAGTTATTTGCACTAATTGGTGAAGCAAAATTAAGAAGATTGAGTAACCTAAATCTTGATCTCGATCCACCGATAGCAAAATCACTAAAGATATCTGAATTTTAACATTAATTAATAGGAACTCAAATTTTAGCAATTGCAGAATATATTGAGTACTCTCTAAAGGTATTCGAAATAAAATAATAAAACGAGATTAAAATTCAATGCATAAATTTCAAGAACCTCTAATCTCGATCAGCAAAATCGTAGTTCATTCCTTCGTAAGAGGAATTCATCCGAAATTATTTTTTAAAAAATACATGTTTCAAATTTTTCTCAAACAAAATTAGTTCAACTTGAACGACAATAATTAATTCTACGAGTGTTTCTTTTATACTAAAAACAGAGGTTTCGTCTACTTCCTCATATGAACCTCAAGTGAACATACAATAAAATTTCAACAACCTTCCATCTCCATTTTTACTATAATATCAAGTGATTTAACAATAAAATTGAGAAAGAAAAGATCAAAACCCGACCGTATTCAAAATTCTATAGCTAAAATTATGAAAAGGGAGAAAACATAAGAAGATGGTACTCGATCTATATTGCTTACCATCGAACACTCCCAAGCCAAACATATTAAGATCGAAACTGGAATCTAAGTAGTGATTTTGTTTAGAATCGATTCTTCTTTTGGAAATTTTGAAAACTCTTCGTTTCCGCCCTCCCTCCACATAAGAACTTTCTTACTTGTGCTTCCATTAACTTAATGGAGGGTTTTATTTTGTTTTTCTTTTTATTTTCTAAACCAGAATTTGTTTTTTTGAAGGAGAAGTTAATCCCAAGATTAACCTAATTGATTTAACTATTATTTAAATTGGAGGGTTAAATTTTTACGATCAAGAGTGGATGGGTGTAATTGCAACAACTATTACAGTTCAGACGTGGGTTTTGCAATTTATCAAAAAATAATGAAACATACTCGTATCTTTTTATCAACCACGTTCAAATCTCTAGGGCGAAAGAAACCGACTCGACCCGAACCCAACAGACGGTTCGGTTTTAGGGTTTTAACCGAAAAAAACACACCCTCCGCAAAACCTTATGCGCCCTCTCTCCATCGGCGACGGTTTCCTTTTCCTCACCAGTCTCTCGCTCTCTCGCTCTCCCTCCGGCGACGGCGGCGATCACCGGCGAACCCAACGGCAGACTGCAACCAGTAGCGGCGGTTGGGGTGCGTTCTTTCCAGCCGATTTAATGCTTACTTTGATACCTTCCCGAGTCAACTCGAAGGTGGCGTCTTTCGACTGATTTTCAACTCTCGTTCGCTTATTTTCTGCTTCCATGTTCTTAGGGTTATACGGTTCCTGTGTTCCACCATTTCTCCCACTCCCTTTGTGAACTTCGCAACCTATCGGCATGGGCTTGACAAGTACGGAATCTTCTCGTATTCTTCAAGATATCGAGACTTTGAAATCTGCCAAGTCTGACTTAGAACGTCGGATTTCGGCTCTCGAATCCCAGCTCCGCGACCTGAATCATCACCAGAACGATGGCGTTTCTAACGGCTCTTGCACTTCACTATCCACTGTCGAGTCCGGATTTCCTCATGGATTGTCCCCCGATATGATTTACAGATACAGTCGGCACCTTCTTCTTCCTTCCTTCGGAGTACAAGGTCCGCTTTCAGTATGAATTCGTTCTTTTCTGATTCAAATACTCTAAAATATGGAAGTAATGATTTCGTGCGGCTTCTGAGTTTGTGTTTAAATTTGCACATTTATTTATTTAAATTGAATTTACTAAATTCTTTCAACAATGGATTGCCTTAATTACGCAAGTCATTTATCTCTCTCTCTCTCTCTCTCTCTCTCTCTCTCTCTCTCTCTCTCGACACTTAAAGTGAATTGACTGCTTTATTAATTAACTTGAAGTTAAAATGAGGTTCTGCACAATGACATTGGCGAGAACCTCAAGGACGTAAGAGATACACATATAAAAGAAAATTCTTAATGGATTGTTTGTCGACGTTTTAATAACTGATTATGTTGATTTTAGGACAATCGAGGCTTTTGAAGTCTTCAATTTTAGTAGTTGGAGCGGGAGGGTTGGGCTCGCCAGCTTTACTGTATCTTGCAGCTTGTGGTGTTGGTAAGATGATTTTGATTAGAAGTGGTGATGGAATGTAATAGCGGTAGATGTTTGTGTATTATATTATTTTTTGATTAATTCCTTTTAATTTCCATCTACAAGAAAGGTGGTGATTTGAGATTTTCCTTTATGTTTTCTAACTCGTATATTCATTTGGAATTATAATTCTAGGTCGTCTGGGAATTGTTGACCACGATGTAGTTGAACTAAATAACATGCATCGGCAGGTACACTTTTTTCTGTTTGTTTTTTGTGATAATGGTTGAACATTGTTCTGGTAAAGTCTTTAACTTGATGTCAGTTGCTCAGATTTAAGTACTTTGATATTTTTGGTTCTATAAACTATTAGACCACTGTTTCAGGAAATATGATTCTCTTACAAAATTATAAATGTACTAACTTCTGCAAATACACTTTATATCTCAGATTATCCACACTGAGGCATATATTGGTCGGTCAAAAGTAGAATCTGCTGCTGCTACTTGTCACTCGTATGTTTTACCACCTGACATTTCGCCGCATTGTTTGAATTTCTTTTCCTGCCTTATTTTATAAATTAACCATGGTTTGGTAGTACTAACGTGCATTTATCCTAGGATCAACTCTACTGCTCAGATTATTGAACACAAGGAAGCTCTTCGCACGTCAAATGCTTTAGAAATTTTTAGCAAGTATCCTTTTTGCAATGGCCTTAGTATTTGATATTTCTACTCTTACCCTATCTTTAAATTACCTGCTGCTGTAGTTTACAGTTTGCTGTTATGAACCGTTACTATTTTCTTAACTGCAAAAACTTCTTAGATATGATATTATAGTAGATGCAACAGATAATGCTCCTAGCCGGTACATGATTAGTGATTGTTGTGTGGTGCTGGGAAAGGTAAATGATGCATTCTATACTTCTTAGTAAGTAAATGTGAGGCAGAAAATTATGGATTTTGTTTTTTTTTCCTTCTCTTTCATATAAATATAGAACTGTAAGTTCTATTGGTTTAACTGGCTATGACATAATTAAAGAGCTGAGTTTGCACCCTTCCTTGACAAATACTAATAATGCTATAATTTTCTTACAGCCTCTTGTGTCTGGTGCAGCACTAGGTTTGGAAGGGCAGGTACTCTAAGCAGTTGAATTCACTGTATTATTCCAGAATCTAATAAATTCATCTTGTAGAACAATGAAAAATTAGCTTATGATGTCTGATACAGAACCAATTCTTTAATCAATCTTATTATTGTTCCTTTTGGTGTAGCTCACAGTTTACAATTACAATGGTGGTCCATGCTACCGATGCCTATTCCCAACTCCCCCGCCAACAACTGCATGCCAAAGGTGTGCTGACAGTGGTGTTCTAGGAGTAGGTAGGTTGATGAATTGTCTCAATTTCCATGAGGCCCAGTAATTCTTTCACTCAGACTCCTGATGATTTGAATGCTCTCACTATTTTCTTTACTGCAGAAACAAGAAATGAAAAGTAGTGCAATATAAAGTGTGTTCTAGTTCCTGTGTAATATGATTTTGATGTTCAAGCTTTCCTCAAAAATCACATTTTTTGTTCGGTTTATTATTCAGTTCCTGGGATCATTGGTTGTCTTCAAGCGCTGGAAGCTATAAAAATAGCAAGTGCAGTTGGTGAGCCGCTTTCTGGACGGATGCTTCTATTTGATGCCTTAGCAGCAAGGATCCGAATTGTATGTTTCACATTTATATATATTTTCCTATGAACAATTAATTATTCTGCTATTAACTGTTAACACCATGGATATCTTCTTACTAATCACATTTCACCCTGTTGGGAAGATGACCTTGTTAGGCTCATTCTAACTACTGATTATTTTAAAAATATAAATCTGACTGGATATGGAAGGAATTAATTTGAACAGTGGAAGTTCTCTGCCATAGAGCTTTTCATGGGATAGAAAACTTCTCTCCTCATTCCAACATGAATGAGACAACCTAGAAAATACCATTACCCTGTGAAGTAAGAAGGGGGTTTGCTTGCTTAGCCACTAACTATCCCCATATCTCCTTCCCTTTTGCTTGGTCCCCAAAGAAGTGATATGATATAGATATGCACTCATGCTTAGGTTTCACTAACTTAGCATTGGTTCACAACACTTTTGGTGAAGTCTTGTTAAAACAAACTAACAGTTGGTTGAACCTTAGGGACGGGTGTTAGATGTATCTTCTCGAGATTCCTTACAAAATTCAGGGTAAATTGATGTGAACCAAGGAAGCACCATTGTCATGCCTCAAGGACCCATAACGAGATCAAGAGCCAAGARGCTACAACAAGCTTTACTTTCTCATGTTCAATACTTGGTGAGCTCGGCTAGGGATGATCAAGAGAGAGATGGAACTTTTCAAGTCAATATCTTCCAAGTAGAGCTTAAGGGAGGCGTTGCATTAAATGAACTCTAAGTTCATTTAAAGGAGCTGAAGTTGAAGTGGAGTTTAACTCAAGTTGCATTCAATAAAGCCAAGTTCAATTCAAGGAACTCAAGTTGCATTAAATGAACTTAAGTGCATCTCAAGCTTCATTTATTGYAAGTTATCCATCAATTAATGGAACTACACTTCAAACTACTTCAAGTGAAGCTTCATTTATAATTGGGAGGTTACAAAGACTTTGAAGGGTGACCAAGACTTCAATTCTCGGATTTAAACATCTTTTTATTATATTTTCAGTTTTAAACATTTCATTTATGTGTTTTAAAGTTACATTTTAGCTAGTGGATGTTATGGCCATCATGTAATTGGGAATTACAACCTTTCAAATGCCTTTAGGTTACTTTTAGGGTTGTTTTGGAGGCTATAAATAGCCTAGCTTGTTTCCTTTGAAAGACAGATTTAGATTTTGATGATTGAATGAAGTTGCTATTTTGTTTCAAAAAGCCTAGAGCTTGTTTTTCTTTGCAATTCTTGAGTGTTAGATTTGCATGCTAGAATCATTCAAGTAGTCTTGATCAAGCTATTTGTGGAGTGGTTCGAATCTTGAGTTTAGAAACAAGTTTTCTCTACTCTTGATATTGATCATCAAGGTAAATCCGTTCTAACTTCTTCCTTGGGTTGACATCATCTCGATTTGGGGGTTTTAGCATTTGTGATCTAGGGGTTTGCATAACCATAAGGGTTCTTAGATCCAATTGGCTATTGTTTTCTTATCATAAATTAAAATGACCTTTCTTCATTTGCAAAAAGAAAATAGAAAATGGAACGATCTTAGTGGTTTTCTTCTGCAATTTTGCATTCCCAGTTAATCTCTACTTATTCTCCACTTGAATGACTTTTGAGCTGATTTGAGTGATCAACCATTTTGTGTTGGATTGCCGTTTCTTGCTTCCCTTCTCAAAGTCATGCTAAGATTTGTAGTTAAATTCAGGTCAAGATTCGTGGAAGGTCATTGCAGTGTGAAATTTGTGGAGAGAATGCTAAATTCAATGCGGAGCAATTTCGAGAATTCGACTATGAAAAGTTCACCCAGTCCCCATTATCTACGGTACTATTTGAAACACATATGGAAATACTTTTCATTTATTCATATCACGTGTCATGCATTGGTCGGTTGGATGCACCAAACCTTTTATTCCCCTCTGTTGATATGCAGTCTCCCCTGAGATTAAAACTACTGGAGCCACACTCGAGAATAGGCGCCAAGGAGTACAGGGATCGACTTGGTAATGGTGAAGCACATGTGCTAGTGGACGTTCGTCCGGAGCACCATTTCAAGATTGTTTCTCTTCCCAACTCCCTGAACGTGCCGCTGGGGAGTTTGGAGGGTAGGCTGGATGAAATCGCTTCAGCTTTGAAGGAACATTCAGACTCCTCCAGCTCCAGTGATGGTGTTCAGTTATACGTTGTTTGTAGAAGAGGCAATGATTCTCAAAGAGCTGTAAAGTATCTCCAGGAGCAAGGATTCGATTCAGCTAAGGATATCATTGGCGGATTGGAGGGTTGGGCCCACGAGGTGGACCCCACTTTCCCCACCTATTAATTTGCTTGCCCCTTCAAACTTCCCATATGGTTGACTTGTTTGTCGTTCACTTAGATTTTTTATTTCAGGTATCTAATTGTTATAATATGGCAACTTCATTGTACCCATCATACTGAATGCATATAATCAATTTCTCCTCTGTAGCTTGCTGTGAGTTTTGGCCACTTATAGCAATATAGTGGAGAGATTGAAGTTGGCCATCACATAACTCTCACGACCACCCTATAGATTGCAATGGCTTAATGATAGTAGGGAGTCCAAAAGCAAGCCCAAATCCTAAAGTAAGCTCTAGTCCTTTATTCGATGGGTAACAAGGATGAAGTTATTGTACTTGTGCATGCTAGTGACTTTTTGCTTGGAAAATTTGGGTGGGTAGCTTAAATTGCATGTTGAGAAGCGGTCATCAAGTTGTGAAGTGTTTTTGAGTATAATGAATCTTTTGTCTACTTTTGGTATTTGACCTTAAAGGTAAACTTTGATTAAAGCAATTGGCGCAGGGGGGCTAGTGCTTTGAGATTTATGAGATCACTTGTCTAAAAGTTCCCTTGTCCATATGGTAGAGTTGTCTAGGGGCAAAAGCACACTGCCCCTGACCTAGTGACCATTGCTCAAGCTACGAACCATGCCTTTAACCTCCCAAAGAGATGGTCAAAGCCCATGGAGAGCCTCACAAGTTCATGCCTAGCCCACCAACAACCTAGCCTCAGTTACCATCGCTTCCACCTTTTAGCCTCTCTTGAATCGGTACCACAATCTTAGAAGGGATGAATACAGTTTAATAAAATTTTAATAAATTTTTTAACAAGATGGGTCAAATTAATCAAATTAACACACTTCTACAAACTAATAAATTTTCACTATCAGAAAAAAAAATTATATATCACAAATTAAACGATAAATTAGAAATGCAAACATTCATTATTAACTTTATGAAAATGTCACTGAAAATTAATTTCATAGTGGTTCGACAAAATTGGTCTATTCCATCCCCCGAACTCCTCTTGGTATTCGATTGAAGAACCTAACTCTTTTCACGATACGAGTCAAACCGGTACAACACGTTTTTCCAGGAACAAGAATAAACTCAATCGTATTCATATTTCTTACAATATTTGAAAATAAAAGAATAACCTCAACCCTCTCAAAAGAGTGGGTTTTACAAATTTAATCTCTCAAAATTTGTAAAAAAAATTCTTACAAATTAAATCTCTCACAGGGCTAAAAGAAATAAAGTTGAAAGCACAAAAATGTCTCACAAGAACAAAAATAGAAGCTTTAGAAATATGAACAATTAAGAGAGAAAATTATTGTGTAATTTTAGAAGAGGAAGATTTTTTTAAATAAGAAGAAATCGAGTTTGAAATAGGTTTGAAATTAAATTAATTTTGGGTCCTTAGATTTTGGTAAATAATGAAGGGTATAGATTCAATTGGGTAAAAAGACAAAATGATAAAATAATAAAAAAAGAAGCTTGAAGCTCCACGGTCAAAAATAGAAGACCACATGAGCGATTAAAAGAAAATAGGGCAAATTGCACCTACCACCCCTGAAATACGGTAGTTGTTACAATTACACCATAAAATTGTAAAAATTAAACTCTCAAACTTAATAAGTGAAGAAATTAGACCCTCAACTTCAATAGTCAAAAATTAAATCCTTAAACTTTCACAATAATAAAATTGCACCCTCAAAATTTATAATTGTAAAAATTAAACTTTAATTTCAAAAAATTGGATCTATTTGATAAATTAGCACCCATCCAATTAAATCCCTGGCTTAAACCCTGAAACCTGAGCAGTCTGTTCGATTTCAGAAGAAGAATCAGTAAAATCGGCAAGTTTTTAATCTTCTTGTTCGATTCTTCGGAAAAAAAAAAATCTTCTTGTTCGAGAGGACTAACATGAATGGAGGCAACGTGGTTCCATCTGGTACAATAAGTTTCGTTCCTTTTTTTTTTAATTTGTGGTTTTAATTTTTCCATTGAAAATTTAAACCTAAGGTTGCAATTTTATCAAAGTTTAAGGATTTAATTTTTAATATTGAAAGTTTAGGACTCAATTTTTAATATTGAAAGTTTAGGACTCAAATTTGCACGTGAAAAGGCTATTAGTCAGCTCAACATTAACCTTTCTTTTCCCTTTTCCCTTTTTGTTTTTTCCCTTTAATTTGAAAAAGAGAAGGAAAAAACAAAAAACTGCACCTTATTTTAACTTCCTTTCTTTTTGTAGGCATTACGAAGTTTAGAATAGGTTTTCTATTTAGTATTAGGCATTGGTTAAATTGTTAAACTCTATTTCGATGAATTGGCAAAAAATATTAACTTAATAATTTTGAAGATTAAAATTAATTAGAGTGGCATTTACGAAGTAAGTCTAGATGAAAGCAGGAGGATTCTTATCAAATTTGGAGAGATTATTTGATGGAAAAATAATAATAGAGATGAAATTCCTAAAGAAGAGTTTAAGATAAAAGAATCTTATAGGAATAGGTCGTGAACTGTGGAGCGACTAAAACCAAATAAAACAGCTTGTTCTAAGCCAAGGAGATTGGTAAAAAGATGCCATCACACATGAGGTTCAAGTCTAAATAGAAACACAGACTTGAAATTAGAAATTATTAAGTCATCATGACTTTCCACAAAGGAATGATGAATTGGACCCCCTAAACACAGAAATGGCAATGTTAAATGCCTATTCTTAAACCGAAAAAAGAAAAAAAAAAGACTCATTTTCCTAGCAAAAGGGGGTTACAGCTATAGTAATGAAAATTTAGAGAGATGGCATTCTTCACCAACCAAGTAGCAAGAGTTTCACGAGGGCCATCCGAATATAGAGACCATTCTTTGCTTGTCGGAAGTAGGCAGCCCTCGGATCGGTATCTACATCAACAGTGATCTGCAAAACAATGTAAAGTTGTTGACACAAGATGGACTGTGCTGTGCTAAAGATGTTAGAAAATGCTTGTGATTCATCTCTGTTACCTCATCAAGCCTTGGCAGAGGGTGCATGACCACAGCCTTTTTCTGCATCACTTTTAACACATTCGTATCCACAATGTACTTCCCTCTAGCTTGTTCATAAAGATCGATCCTCTCTCCAAATCTTTCCTGCTGAATACGAGTTTGATATACCACATCACACTCCGACGCAACTTCCATCAAGTTGTCACATTCTTCCCATTTCACTCCTTGTGATGTCAAATAGTCTTTTATATCATCCTAGATGAACGAACAAGTCTAATGATTCAAGGATTCAAAATTATAGGTTACTTTTTACGGTTTTCACTTCCTCGGTTTACTTTTGAAATAGTAATAAGTAAATCCTACCCAGCTTATCCTGTATTCGTTTCTCAAACATTGCTTCCCAATAGCATGGCACAACAAAGAGTGTCAGCAGATAATATTAGATTTTAACTTCAGAAGTTACCTTCATTTTTACAACATCTGGAGAGACAAAGTATATTTTCACATCTTGATACTTGGCGAGCAGATATGCAAGTGACCGTACAGTTCTCCCATTAGCAAGATCTCCTACAAGCCCAACTTTAATTCCATCCAGTTTTCCTATCTCTCTCTGAATGGTATAAACATCTAAAAGAGCCTGCAAGAAGAAACCACAGGGTTTCAGAGGAAATGAAGATATCCATCATAAGCAGAAGATTACTGACGGCGTTAATTCCAAATTCTCGCAAAGCTTAGCAAAAGAAGCTCTGAAGCCATACTTCTAGTGGGTTTTGTATCACTTTTTAAAGGGTATACAAAAGTGGTTTGAAAGTTTCACTAAAAGAACAATCAAAAGTGCTTTTAGGAGAATCAAACAATTAGTTTTTCTTTCAAAAGTGCCTTCAAAATAGGTGTTTTCATTTAAAATAAGTCAGCTCAAACTCACCCTTTATTTTCTGATGTGTCTTTTTAATATGACCCTAAAATTAAGTCAATACTTGTTCAGTTTATTCTTTCATATTGATAATCAAGGGTTCTAATCGGAATCAATCGCGCTGAAAGACCAGCATTCATATTTCTTCCTTGAAGTTTTGCATGAAATTCAGCAGCAAAGCAAGCAAATGTAGATGCTGCCAAAACTGAACCAACTGTTTTCAAATTTCAACCATTCATGGTAACCGTTAATCATATGCTCTAACACTTTCTAACTATTTGCATGTTACATATCCATACAAACATCATAAGAAGGAAAAAGGTGCTAACAAACCTGAGTTGGATGTTGTCCAGGACCATCACCAGCATTAATAATAGGAATGCTAGCGGTTGCTGCAGCCTTCCTAGCAGCGCCACTTTCAAAATGTCGCATCACAATTATATCCGAGTAGCCCTCAACAGTTCTGATAGTATCTGCAATCAAGTGCATGCAAATGAAGATTAATTTGCTATAGGAAGAGGAACAAAAAGGAGGTCAAAAAATGCAATCAATCTTGAATCACCTTCAAGGGTCTCTCCTTTAGCTGCTGAAGAAAACTCCCGTGCATTTTCAGTAGTCAACACCTCCCCACCTAACCTTTTCATGGCAGATTCAAAAGAAAGCCTGGTTCTAGTAGAGGGCTCATAGAAAAGAGTAGCCATCAGATATCCCTTCAGCATTTGGCTTTTAGATGAACCCTTTTCAATCTTCTCCATGTCAAGTGCAACATCAAATATATAATTGAGAGTCTCTCTATCGAATTGTTGAGCTTCAATCACATCATCAAGCTCAAACTTTTTGCTTACTAGTACAGGAGAAATTGAATTCTCAATTTCCAAGGCTCGGCACAGGATTTCATTCCTTACTGAAGACTTGTCAAAATTTTCCAATTTTGAAGAATTCCGATTATGTAAGAACTTGGGATTTGTCAGGTACTTGGAGTTGGTGGATGAGTATAAGTTACCATACATAAATCCTTCACGGAATTTTATTGTGTTTGGAGTGGACACATGACCTTGCAATGAGTATGTCAGAAGGGATGATGAAGCAGCCATCAGTAATATACAAATATCCTCAAAAGACTCGATTCCTAATAAACAGGGCACCTTATTACATCAGCTTTGACATAATCTAGCATGCAAAATTATTAAATAGTAAATAAAACACCACACAGCTCTGATCGAACGGAGTTGATGGATTTGCTAGAAGGGAATCGTCGGCCGCAGTGCTTGAAGCGCCGCCGTGAATCGCTGTTGCAGAGAAGTTCGCACAGGGGCCGAGGGTCTGTCGCCGCCGCGGGAGGACACGTCGAGGTGGCCGTTCGTCGGCGGAGATGGACAGAGTGAAAAAGAAAAGGGTGGTGTGGTGGCTGAATTTAGAGAGAGAAGGTGAACAAGAAGACGAAGCTAGGGTTTTGGGTAGTCAAAATTCGTATGTTTTTCTAAAAACATTTTGTAAAAAGAGAATATCATTAAGAAAAACTATGCTACAGTAGAATGAATACATAGACTTGAACATACTAAAACAAGAAATTGAAAGATTCCATTGAAACTGTTCATTTGAAAATTTTTCGAAAACCTAATCATAAGTTCTTTTCTCGATCGGAATGATATGGTCATTATGATCATTACTAAACTTGTCGAATAATTGAAATATAATCAAGGTATTTTTTTTTATCGGAGGTTAAATCCATCATCAATATTTACACGAAGATAAATTATATTCGATGCAATAAGTGAATTTTGTACTATTTGATTATTATTATTTTTAAAACTCATATTTGATGCGATGTCAAAAAAATTAGAAAAAAAAATTACACCTGTAAAAATTTGGAGATAAAATGAAATGTTAAAATGTTTAGATGTTACTCTGTTTCTCCCTTTCTCTTTATTTTTGTTGGTGACTCCTTAAGCCGATCCATCCACTATTGTTGCGACAAAAAGTTAATAGAGAAGCTGTTTTGAAGGAAATAAAAAGGTAGAGGTGCTCTCGTCTCCAATTTGCGGACATGGAAATCAAAAGTTATTAAAAATGAATTCTCCATTTTTAAAGCCTCGAAAAAGGTACTTTCTGACGTGGAAAGATGGTTAAAATTAACTTGGTTGCTCCACTCTTCAACCAAAAGGAACTATCAAAGGCAAACCGTGGGTGGATATAACGAATTTCAGTTCGACCTTCTTTAATCTCATTATTTTCAAGGCGAGAGAAGTGATCAAAATATCATATTTTGGAAGGGTCCGGTCCTTTGACTGGGATTCCCTATTTCTTTGGAGGTCTTATATTGGAAGCTTTTTAGTATAACAATTAAAAAGGATGCCTACATTGTTGAGTATTGGAAGGAGTATCTTTGCACCTGGGGGTTGGGTTTCAAAAGAGGAATTCTTGATAGAGAGTGGGACAACTGCTGGGTGGCCTTAGGGGTGTACATAAGTGCACGCAAAACTGACCCAATAGACCGAAGCCGAGGTTGGTCAGTCGATTTTAGCGATGGGGCAGTTGGTTGGTTGGCTGTTAGGGTTGACTTTTTACTACATAAACATGTGTCGGGAGGCCTGACCACGTTTTTGACATCTTTCCCATGATTATTTGCCAAAAAGACCCACATATTCTTAAGGTAAAACATGCATAGATTATTTCTGTATAAAAATCAAACTATGGTACTTTAGGGAAAATATGAGAAAAATGCGGTCAAAGTTGAAAATAACAGAAATCTGTTTTTGCATAATTGCGCCCGACGCATTTTTGGAGGATAAAATGGCAAAACGCACGTTTTGATTAATGAATGGCAAGGAGGACATTTCCCATATGTTCAAACACATCACAAACCGTGAGTCCAAGTCCAAGTAAGGTGGTTAGGTGAATCTCAACTCATTTCCACCTAAAATGGTGGGGAGTTTCAACCAACCTATGGTGCTATAAAAGGAAGTCATCCCTCCAACAGAAATCCATCCCTTCCTAGCTTCATTTCATCTTCTTTTAGTTGCTTTCTAGTTGTAGAACACGTTTTTAGAGTTTATGTTTATGTTCTAGTTGTTCATTTCTTTGTTTTTCACGCTTTTACCTTTTGTATTGCTTTTAATTCAAGTTCTTACTTTCGTTCTTTGTTTATTCTGTTCTTTTAAAATTCTTTAGCGTGTTTCAGCTCCCCTCACACTCGAGAGAGAAGAGGGTCAAGCTAGAACTCATTGTACGACTTATTTATTCATTTAAATTCAATGAAAAATACTTTCTTTATGTTTTTGTGCATTTACTTACCTTTAATTATGTTCTAAATTAGTTATCAACCTCTTTGTGGAATACCTTAGTCAAAATAATTTGTTTTCGACACGCTCGGGATTTTGGCCAGATTGTGCCTGATACTTTTTTGGGTTAGTTTCTAAAAACTTCTCTTTACATCTTTTTTTCATTCAGCCGGTGGGAACTTGATTTATACACCAAAGCCCTACACCAAAGTCCAACCTTGGAAAAAGTGACTTAGATAAAATAATAGGAAACCAATCTAGGATGTGACTTAGGCATAAGCGCATAAAACATGGTCCTAGACATAGGCCCTTTGACCCATAATGCAAGTAAGTTGGTAAATATTCTCTAGGATTGTAATCACACATAGGCATATGATTGTAGGTTACCCTAGCCTCTGCAGCAACCAAAAGCGGTAGTGAAAGAGTAGAACTCGAATCCCTCGCTAGTTAGTTTACACCGGGACCCAATCTCACCCATCGCTGCCGCTCGGATTTGGCACCTCCTAGTTGGCACTAAACCTCCATTTTCAAGCTAGACTCGAGTTCAGAGAAGTAAGTTGTCTAAATTGATTCTTATTCGATTGAACAAATTAAGTTCTTCGAGTGATTCTTGGTGGTGTTCTTCTATTTTTGTAGAAGGGATTAATTGAAAAGGAAATAAGAATCGATCATATTCCATGATGGATGTGGATCGGATTTGGATCAGATCACTTAAACATAGACATTGGACTTGTTGTTTATACTCTTCTTTCCTTATTAATTCTTTTAATTGCGGATTTGTTCTTTTCTTGTATTTTTAGCCTTTTCTTTCAACAAAAAAAGAGAGAGAGCATTGAAAACTAAAAAATCTATATGTTTATATATACTAGTATATCATCACGTGCTATGATAATATACTAGTATATTAACATAGTAAAAGATTAAAAAAATACTATTTATTAAAAAAAAATGGTGAAAAGAAAACACTTCTATACATTAATAGAATATTAATGTAACTTGAAGTTCAGTGGTGAAATAATGGTGGAAGATGTTATGGGATTGGATCCGGCCAAAGAAATGGGCCTCACAGACCAGAGAGGCCCAAACCCAGCGACAGACCGAGCGAGCCAGGGCTCGGTCCCGACCCTCTGCTCGGTCCGTTGGCCGAGGCCACTTTCTCTCATCTCCCATTGGTTGAGGTGTCTTGATTATGAATCCCTCTGATCCAGTGACATCGTATAGATGGGTTCAACGAGAAGGTTCTAAAAGGCAAGACTCCTATAAATTATAGAACCACTGGCTGAACCCTAGAGGTAAGCAAATAAACCCTAAGTACTTCACTTGGTAATTCTCCCATCGCTGACTTAAGCATCGGAGCTAGTGTGACTGGAGTCACACCGAGTTAGGGTTGTTCGGTTTTGCAGGTATTTGGTCTCGTGATTATTGAGCTTGGTGCACATTTGGCGAGAACCAAGGAGGCCAAATTTTCAGCATCAACAATTAGCGTCGTCTGTGGGAATGATACAAACCATACGACCGAGCAACATGAATCTGGAGGAAAGTCCACGATGCTCTAATGAGAATTGCCCTTCGAGGAGGAAGCTGAATGGATAACCCCCTACTAGGAGGAGTTGAAGGCGACACAAGCCGGCAGATTGTCGAACAAACTCCTAGAGATAATGATCGACAAGTTCTATAACGTATAGGGGAGCCGGTTGAGATCCCTATGGTTGAAGTTCTTGGGCAGGTCGAGGGCAAGTTCGCAGCTCTAGAAGAGAAGGTTGAGGGAACGTATCAACACATGTCCCGACTACTCCAGCAATTGGAACATCGAGAAGTGAACCCGCCGCCCCTCGTAGGGATCCTTGAAAGGGTAAAGCCCTGGAGTTGAGTGAGGTAGAGGAATCGATTGCAAACGCCCAAAGCAAGTTGAAAATTGGAAGGAATGATGAGCAGAGTAGCTGAATTTTTGACCTGCCAGAGCAACAGCTGTTGGATCGGTATGACAACCCTAGAGGGGGGTGAATAGGGTTTAATAAAACTTTTTAAACCTTTTACTACGATGTGCCCAAATTAAACAAATAAGTAAACTTTTTAGGAACAATTAATTTGATCACAAATTAAACAATAAATTAGAAATACAAAGACCCTAATTAATTTCACCATCCAAATATTGCACATAAATATGAATAACAAATTATAGCAATTAATTTCATGCAATTTCTAATAAAGAAAATTAATTGCAAAAATTAAATAGAGCACGGTTAGAGAAAATGACACCGAAAATTTTATAGTGGTTCGGCAACACCGACCTACTCCACTTCCCATGCTCCTTTTTGGTGTTCCACTAAGAAACTTGACTCTTTCCACGGTAGGAGTCAAACCGGTACAAAGTCTTCTTTTTCTGGGAGCAAGAAGAAACTCGATCCTTTCCACGGTTCAAGATCAAACCGTTACAAATGCTCTTTTTCGGGCTCAAGAGCAACCCTTACAAATAATATGAAAATTTAAGAACAAACTTACAAACTCTCTCAAAGAGTGGGTATACAAATTTTTGCTCAAAAATTTGTAAGAAAAATTCTTACAAATAAAAGCCTTCAATTTGACTAAAAGAAATAAAATTGGAAGCTCAAATATCTCTCAAATAAAAAAATCTATCTCAAAATAAATTATAAGAACATTGAAATTTTGGAGGGAAAAACATGAAGAGATTGGAGAGAAAATTGGGGAGGAAAATTGTTGTTAAAATGTTGACGGAAGTGAGGTTTAGATAGAGGAGGAAAAATTGAAAGAAAAATCAAAACAGATATAAATTTCGACCATTGGATTTGAAATGATTAAAAATCAAAGGTTCTTATTTAATTGAATAAAATAATAATAATAATAATAATAATAATAATAATATAAATCAACCTCCCAACGGCTCTTTCGTTTCTTTCCTCCTCTGTTTTTTTTCCAATGCGGCTACCTACGCCGCTGACACCTTCTTCTTTTTTTTCTTTCTTTTTTTTTAAAAACCCAACGGTAAGATTTTTTTTTAAATTTCTTTCTTCCTTTTTTTATTTCTTTTTTATTTTATTTTTTTCTCTTTTCTTTTTCTTTCTCATTTATTTTATAAACTAAAAAATTCAGCTCGCCACATGTCCTTTTCTATTCGTCAATGTAGGATTCAACTGTCACGTCATCCACCTCGGGAATTTATCATTTCAACTTCATTAGACTATAACTTCTTCGTTTGAGCTCCAATATGGATGATCTAATAGTCATTGAAATCGTTGTAACGAGTTCTACACTGTAGTTACTTCAAAACACTAAAATTGTCAAATAACAAAATTAAGTTTGTTATCATCAAAACATTAATTAATTAATTAATTTGAGATTAAGGGCCAAAAAGCCAACAATCTCCCCCTTTTTATGATGACAAACTAGAACGAAAATGCATAGACAATAAATAATAACAACATTATGTCCAACATATCACCATAAAAATCATAATTGAAATTCATTCAAAACTTAATTTCCCACAAATTAATTCATTTTTCTCATTACCTCTCCCCTTTTTGGAATCAATCAAAAAGGAATAAGTAAGAAAAATAAACAAAGAAACATGGAAGCTCCCTCTTTTTGAAACAATTTAGCACTCCCTCCTAAAAGGGACAAAAATACATTTAGCATAAGTTTTATAAAAACTCCCCCTATCAAGATGGCTTGTAACAAACTTAACAAGAAAATCAAGAGGCATCAATTGTAAGAAATTATAAAGATAATTACTGCAAAGATAAATACTTTCCCTAAAAAGATAAACAGTATGCATAATAGGAGTACAAATTCGATCATACCTCTACCTTTTTCATCTTTATCAAGTTTAAGTTGAGGTATTCAAAAGAGTTTTTGCAATTTAGCTTTATTAAAGTTAAACAATTTGAGTAGTTCTCCCAACATACTCAATTTCAAATTCACTATACATATTCTTGAAAAAAAATCATATAAACAATAGAAAGCAATATGTAGAAACAATTTCATCAAATTCACAAATGAAGTATTATAACTCCCCCTAAAGATATGCATTCTCTTCTTAAAAAGATATATCAATAAATATGAAGGAGATAAAGAGATACAAGCAAAAATTATCTCAACAATTTGCACAAGATAGATATATATAAAAAATCATGGTAGATTAATCTTTGTCCATCAAATTATCAAAATATTACACAAAATTTTCATTCAAGAAAATATGACATAAGACAATAAAAATTTCAAGAAAGCAATTTTAATTCTCATGGTTATGCACAAAAACAAAATTTCAAACCAAATGATAGTCTAAGCAAATTAATCTCAAGGAATAAACTTATCAAATCCATGCAAGATATAAAACACCATCATGATTTCAAATATAAATGTTAGAGAATAAATACCAATTGATAAAGAAAAACCAAAATTGATATCAATTTGTCAAAATAACAATAACATCATTTATGCCACCAAAACAAATTTAAAACAGACAGGCAAATAACATCATAAAAATATTAATCAAACAACACTGATACCAATTGTTTTTGATCATAGGTCCACTATGTCACCACAAAAGATTTTAATCAAATATAGACAAAGAAAATCACAAAAATTAATTAGACATACTTTAACAAACGTTTTAGAAAAACATATTTCATAAATACTCTCCCTTTGAAAATTAATTCAACAACTCTTTTCAAACAAAATTTCAAAACAAACAATTTTCAATAATGAGCAAAATTTTGAAATTAATTTTCATAGAGAACACATAGTTTATGACCAAAAAGCATTTAAACAAATTCTTCAGAGAGAGTAAACAATAACTTCAATAATAATATTTCCCAAAACTCACTATCCTTGAATTTTTTCAAGAAAGCACAAGGATATAATAAGCATCTAATTGACCAAAAAAAAATTTTAATTCATTTAAGAATCAAGAAATTTAGATAAATTTACAAATCAATCAATTAGATAAACATCAACATTAAAAACCAATAATCCAATATTCAAGCAGCAAGCAATAAGCAATAAGGATTATGGATAAATCTAAAAAAAAATTCTACAATGTTTTTAAGAGAGATAATCCACTAATCCATAAATAATGAAGCAATAAAGATTAATGCAAAAAATATTATAATTTACTCAAAGACACTTAATCTAATAAACAATAAAATTCAGTAAACTAATCTCAACTTCTCTAACCCATCAAAGATAAATTTTCTATAAAGTATATCAATAGCATAATAATAATCTCAACAAAAAAAAAAGTTAAAGATACGAAAAATGATTTCTCCTTCGATGTATTCAAGCAAGCTATAATTGTTGACCAATTTGAATTAGTTTCTCAATTTGGAGTCCAAGCAACTATTTGCTTCTTGAAACATACCAACAAAAATAAAGCTCAACCAAAAGATATTGGTACCCATTTCTTGGGTCCTTCATTGTTACGAAACATAGATCTTGGAACCCATTTCAAATTAGTTCCAATATTATTTATATTTAATTTTGGCAAATAACATGTATGAAATTTATGACCAATTTTGCCACAAGAATAATAAATAACATTAGACAAGAATTTCTTTTTAACAAAATGATTTGGCACAATAGTTTTCTTATAGAAATACTTCCTTGGAGCCTTTTTTAATTTAAAACAATTAGGCCTAGTATGACCTTTAACTCCACAAAAATGACAAGTAGGTACAAATTGAACATTATGCATACAATTTGATTTTCCATGAACATGCTTAGTCACAAATTTAGCAATAGAAAATAATTACTTATAGCATGAGCATGTTTAGGCACAAAATTCAATTTTGCATGCATATTTCTACCATTTCCTTGTTTAGGCATAAATTTAATATTTGCATTGACATTTAAAGCATTGGATTTAGACAAGTAACAAGAATAAACTTTATGTCCATACTTGCCACATGAGAAACAATTACGCACCGTACTTTTCTTTGGAAAATGTTCTTTTGAAGCATTGTGAGACTTTGCTCTTTTAAAAAATTTTCTTCTTGAAGAAGTAGTAAGAGCATATTTCAACTTAAAGCACTTAGGTCTAATATGACCTTCAATACCACAATGATGACAAATAGGTATAAAACTACATTTAGCATTCTTAGACACAACTTTAGGCATATTAAGTTTAGGTACAATAGGAGATGCTTTAACAAAGATAGTTTTAGAACTTGAAGGAGTAGAACACTCATCAATATAACCTAAACTTCTCTTATCACCAAAAGGTTTACCTACTTCAATTATTTTATCTAATCTTTGAGTATATATTGTCAACTTTTTAATAGAATCTTTTGAAATTTCAAGCTCCTTATTAGCAAGCGATTCTTTTTCTTTAAACACGTGCAAAAGATCATTTTCTCACAATTATCACATTCAAGAAATTTAATTTTGTCAATAAAAGAAATTTTCTCTTTATCCGAAGATGTATTGCTAGATTTCAAAATATCAATTTCACTTTTCAAACTAGCAATTTTATCTTTTAATTCCAATGAAAAAGATTCAATTTTCTCATTTTTATTTGTCAAATCATTCAAATCAATTTTCAATTCAAATGCTAATGATTTGAGATCTTCATTCTCATTCTCAAGAAATTTAATCCTATCATTCAAATCATTTTTCTCACCACAACCAAAGACATGTTTTTAACAAGAAATATTTATTTCATCATTTTGTACAGTAGCATGCTCATTTTCTTTAAATAAGTGCAATCTCATCAAGCAATGACTTATTTTCACTAGTTAAGACATGATATTTCTTTCTAACCACAACATATTTGGAACCAAGTTTTTCTAAGTCATTTTGCATATTTTCAAATGCTTCAAACAATTCATCATAAGTATGAGGTTTATGATTTACCTCGTCCTCATCACTTTCGAGATCGGTTCCGTCATTCGAATGAGCCATCAAACACATGGAGGATCCATAACATTTTTCTTTTTCCACTTCATGGAATTTTTCTTGATTTTGAGAATTATAATTCTCCTTCACATCAAATAAATTATTAGTAGTACAAGGAGAATTTTCAACACTATACATATTATCAAGAAAATTCCAAATATCATATGCAGATGTAAAATGTGAAATTTTATCATATATTTTTCTATCTGAAGCACAACATATGATATTTATAGCTTGAGCATTAAAAGAAACCATTTCATCACTTAATTTGGATTTTGATAAATCATTCTCACAAACATACAAAATATCAAAATTAATAGATAATAAAAAAAGTTTTCATTCTATATCTCCAAACATCATATTTTATATCATCAAAGAATGGGGGTCTATCAATGGAATGACTTTCAAGAAAATCTAAAGTTGTCAAAACTAACTCTAGCAATTAAGTTTTTCAAATAATTTTTCAAAAATTAACAAGATACTTAGTATGGAGATAAAATTTGAAAAATAATTTTTGTAGAAGAGCGAAACCTCGCTCTGATACCAATTGTTGAAATCAGTATGACAACCTTAGAGGGGGTTGAATAGGGTTTAATAAAACTTTTTACTACGATGGGCCCAAATCAAACAAATAAGTAAACTTTTTAGGAACAATTAATTTTATCACAAATTAAACAATACATTAGAAATACAAAGACCCTAATTAATTTCACCATCCAAATATTGCACATAAATATGAATAACAAATTATAGCAATTAATTTCATGCAATTTCTAATAAAGAAAATTAATTGCAAAAATTAAATAGAGTAGGGTTAGAGAAAATGACACCGAAAATTTTATAGTGGTTCGGCAACACCGGCCTACTCCACTTCCCAAGCTCCTTTTGGGTGTTCCACTAGGAAACTTGACTCTTTCCACGGTAGGAGTCAAACCGGTATAAAGTCTTCTTTTTCTGGGAGCAAGAAGAAACCCGATTCTTTCCACGGTTCAGGATCAAACCATTACAAATGCTCTTTTTTGGGCTCAAGAGCAACCCTTACAAAGAATATGAAAATTTAAGAACAAATTTACAAACTCTCTCAAAGAGTGGGTATTCAAATTTTTGCTCACAAATTTGTAAGAAAAATTGTTACAAATAAAAGCCCTCAATTTGACTAAGAGAAATAAAATTGGAAGCTCAAATATCTCTCAAATAAAAAAAATCTTTCTCAAAAGAAATTATAAGAACATTGAAATTTTGGAGAGAAAAACATGAAGAGATTAGAGAGAAAATTGGGGAGGAAAATTGTTGTTAAAATGTTGACGGAAGTGAGGTTTAAATAGAGGATGAAGAATTGAAAGAAAAATGAAATCATATCTAAATTTGAACCATTAGATTTGAAATGGTTAAAAATCAAAGGTTCTTATTTAATTGAATAAAATAATATATATATATATAAATCAACCTTTCAACAGCTCTTTCCTTTCTTTTTATCTTTTTTTTTTCAATTCAGCCACCTAAGCCGCGGACACCTTCTTCTTTTTTTTCTTCCTTCTTTCTAAAAGAAAACCCAACGGTAAGAATTTTATTTATTTATTTTCTTTTGATTTTTTTTTCTCTTTTCTCTTTTCTTTCTCATTTATTTTGTAAACTAAAAATTTCAGCTCGCTACATGTCATCTTCTATTCGTCAATGTAGGATTCAACTGCCACATCATCCACCTCGAGAATTTATCATTTCAACTTCATTTGACTATAACTTCTTCGTTTGAGCTCCGATATAGATGATCCAATAATCGTTGAAATCATTGTAACGAGCACTACAGTATAGTTACTTCAAAACACAAAAATTGTCAAATAACAAAATTAAGTTTGTTATCATCAAAACATTAATTAATTAAAATTAATTAATTTGAGATTAAGGGCCAAAAAGCCAACAACAGCAAGTCACGAAGCAACCGAAGTCCCCGATACCCCCGGGAGGCAATGAACCCCAAGCTGACCGAGGATACCTTAGTCTTATCGACATCGACAAGGAAAGGCCGTAGAATCGACCCGAGCCGTCAGAGAAGCTGTTAAGCCAGAAGAAGAACATATTCGACCTCGAAGAATTGATAGACCAGGCCGACTCTCCGTTCACGGAGGAAATAATGGGAGAAAATGTCCCTCCAAAATTTAAGCTCCCAGCCATAAAGCAATTCGACGGGTCGACCGATCCGATAGACCACCTCAATGCCTACCGAGATGGATGGACATCTACCGGGTGACTGAGGCCATTAGATGCTGAGTGTTTTCTTTTACCCTAATTGGCTCAGCCAGGGTCTGGTTTCGACAGTTGAAACGAGGGTCAATTTCAAGTTTTAAAGACCTAGCTAGGGCGTTCATGACCCAGTTCGTGGGAGGGTGAAATCAAAGTCGAGCAGTAGCTTCTCCTGACCATAAAGCAGAGAGCAATAGAGAGCCCCAAAGGCTACGTGGCTAGGTTGAATGAGGAAAAGCAACAAGTTGAACGACTAACTGACGCGGTGTCGCTGCTAGCTTTCATGTCTAGCATAAAAGATGAGCACATGTCGTTCTCGTTCGGAAAGAAAACTCCGAGCACCTTTTCAGAAGCGCTGAACCGAGCCTAAAAATATATGAGTGCTGGGGAATTCTTTCACTAAAAAAGAACTCCCGAGGGAAAATGGGTAGAGCAGAAAAGAGAAAGATCAGGGGAAAAGCAACATGGGTCGAGATGGGACAGAATAGGGGCTAGGCGAGATCGGACTAACCAAATGGATCAATCCCGAAAGTTTGAGAAGTACACCCCGACTACGGTCCCACTCGAACAAGTGCTGATGGAGATTAAAGTCCAAAGTCTGCTCAAATGGTCGGAGAGAATGAAAGCACCGTCAAACAAAAGGAGCAAGGGGCGATATTGCCTTTTTCATCGAAATCACGACCATACGACACATGATTGCTTCGACCTGAAGGAAGAACTTGAGGGTCTCATCCGGAGAGGATACCTCAAGGAGTATGTAGATGATCCTAAGGTGACCCCGAGCGACAAACGCGACAGCAAATCCCCTACCAGGGAGATCTTTGGCCGTTCAGCGAATGCTCGTTCTGTTGTCATACAGAATCAGAAGCCCTTCTCTATCTACAAGGCTAATCCGAAGTCGCATTGATTGAATCGGTTCTGGTCTTTTCGGATAATCAGCCATACTGGGACTGAGACATGGCTCGAACTCCCACAGGGGACAGCAGTAGGGAGACGGACAATACTGGGAGGTCTAATGGAGAGAGAGTCTGGTAGGAAGAGAAAGGCGAGTGTGCGAGAGGCTAAGGCAAGCATGAGGTAGTACGACATTTATCATACATTCTTTTTAGGTTAGGTCTCCAAGATCGAGTTCTCAGAGGATGAGGTAACCCACCTCTTCCACCCTGGTCATTACTCTTAAAATAGCCAACGCAAAGGTACATCAGGTCCTGGTAGATGGGGACAGCTCGGCTGACATCATATCACTAACAGCCTACAAAGCTACGAATTTGGGTGGTAGAATTCTGAAGAGCAACTTGGTCCCGCTGGTAGGGTTCAGAGGAGAACAGGTCATTCCAGAAAGGAAGATAAAGCTATTGGTGACGTTTGGAAGTGGGGCGAAAAGCGTCACTAAGATGGTGGAATTCTTATTTGTTGACTACTCTTCCTCTTATAACGCGATATTGGGGAGACCGACCATACATATACTAAAGGCGATACCCTCAACCTACCACCAATCCATGAAGTTCCCAACGCTAGAGGGTGTGGGTGAAGTTAAAGGGGAGCAACGGGTATCGCGCGAGTGTTACTACACTTCATTAAGAGGCAACAAGAGTAAAACCTCTACCTCAAAATTACCATTGCTACTTGGAGTTGATTGACCAATGAGTACAATTTTAGGATAATGCATCTTTTTGGATTTTATGTCTTTTGCTCTTTTTTTTTTCGAAAGAGACCTAAATTATGTTCAACAAATTATTTGATTCCGTATTTTTTGGTTCAATAAAATTCTTATTATCTACATACTTGAGCAGTAAATCTTATTCCGTATATTCCTTAAGTAGGGGGAACAGATGGTCAACAAAGGCTGAAAAACGGTTAAAGAGCTCAATCAAGGCCAAACCACAAGCGGGCTACCCAGCCTAACAAGTTAAAACGCAAGGTAGAGCAAAAAAGCCAAGGTCAAAAGAAAACAACTAAACCAAAAGGTGTAAAATCGTTGGTCACGGCCAATTTGTTAGAAACCTATGGAAATTGGGGGTATGCAAATCTGCTCCGCCAAAGTTAGAGCCTTAGGCTAATAAAACTAATGGTGAAAGCAAATCAATAGTAATGCCAAAAGATATTTAATTGAAAATTCTAGCAAAGGTAACTACTAACGGAACGACGAACAACTTTTCAAACTGTAACAACAACAGCAACAATGACGAACAACTTTTCAAAACATGGAAAGGAAAGAGAAGCCATGTGGTAGATCGACTTGTTATTTTCCTACTGGTCATCATCATCATCGTACATATCATTAGGCACATCACACTCAGCTCTAAAGCGCTCTTGGAGGAAGGAGTAGTCGATGTTGGGATGTTCATTGGAGACCTGACGAAGGGACCATGAGACACCACACTTCATGGTAGCATTTTACAAGTCAACATACTCCAAGGTCTTCTTGAACTCTTCAGCCAAAAATTCAGTGTTGGAGAGCTGAGCCTTGACCTCATCTAGCTTTCTCTGCAAGTTGGCCAAATCAGCTCGAGACCTCATCCTCTCTGTCTTCAAGTCACGTTGGGTGTTCTTTAGCAAGCTGTTAGCCTGGTTCAAAGAAGAAAGAGCGTAATCCAACTAACCCGAAGAGCATAAGAGTGACGGAGATGATTAATCTCGTTGACAACCCTACCCGAAAACACAACCAGGCGGTTAAAAATCTGCCAAGGTCAAAGGCAAGCATTAGAACACATGCTACTTCAAATGCACATGGATAACTACAGTAGCTGACGTGGTGCTACTTCAAATGCACATGGATAACTACAGTAGCTGACCTCACCGCTCAGTGTCTAAAAGCTGGATGACAGTATTGTAGAAGTCCAACACTGCAGCGGTGAGCTCACAATTACAGGAGCTGTCAACAAAAGAAAAACGACTTCAGAAAACGACATGGAATGAAGTCCTGATAGAGCTCGGGAATCTACTCACCTAGTTCCCTACACTCTGTGGGGATAGGGAACTGCAATCTATTGTCATCACAAGCCAGCCAGTCACCACCGACAAAGAACCATTCATCTTTCCAGTTCTTTACAGAAGAAGGACCCATAATTAAGACCTGGTTTCGGGAGCTAACATAGAAATGTAAATTGTCATCGAGGCTGTGTTTAAGATAATAAAGCGACATGAAATTGGAAGCGGTCATAGGCTGGTCGCCCCTAAGGTAAGACCACAAGATGAAGCAACTGATTAGTGTGGACTACCCATTCGGAACAATTTGGGAAGAAGCCACTTGGTTGAAAGCTAGGAAGTTTTGGAGAAATAAGGAGAGAGGTAGACGGACGCCGAATTTGAACATGGCCACATAAAATACGACCTCGCCAGGAGAAGACCTATCAATGCTTTCGTTGGGACCTGAGATCCATAGACTAACAGAGTCCGAGATACGATACTTCAAACAAAGGCACGCAATTCCCTTGAAGTGAGGGTGGAATGATCTAGACCCAAAAAAAGGGTTGGAAGATGACTCATATGAGGTACTCCATTCAAAATTTAGATCATTACTGGACGCCATAGGAAAAAGGAGAAAAGGAAAGTTATCTCAAGCGATGGGAGTGTGCAACATCCGAAGGGAGGCAGTGGGTTTATATAGCTCCAAATATGAGAGAGTTGGACTCGGACCGATGGTCTTTGAACAATAGGTCGAAGCCTGCTTGGTCACGAAGGAATCCAAGCCCGTCTTAGTCACGAATCTAACCGTGATGTGACAGGTCACGGCCCGACACGCAGCTCATTCACGGGTCCAAACCATGAACGACTCGGTAGCCAAGGAATGAGGACATCTCAATCACGGGTCTGACCAAGATGTAACAGCTTGACCACTAATGAGACCCATCACCCACAGGTCTGTTCTAACACTACTAAAATCAGGAATCAGTAATGACAACTTCTCCATGACATATCTACAATGGTAGTTTTGGCAAAGCCAACCCCAGAAAGAAAGATAATCTTAATATACGAATAAATCAATATATAAATACATAAAGATAGATAATAATACGTATAAGTTAATTTATGGGAAATTCATTATTCAAATTAAAAAGTTGAGATTTTTTAGGGAATAAACTATAAAAATTATGAAGAAAAATTTGCTTTTTTATTTAAAAAAATAATGAAGATGTTTTGGTAATTTTACAAAATCAAAAAATTAAAATAAGTGAAAAAATAGAAAGGAAAAATCGGGAAGGAATAAGAGATTTTACAGAGAATGTATAAAGTACAAATTCAATTAAGAAAATTGACAAAAACCCAATTTCCCATTACATGAGGGGCGGGGTGCATCCAGATCCAGAACAGGAAATTGATTGGAAATGATCTTGAGACGAGTCTATTTGTTTTATTTTTACGTCGGTTTCATCAATTTGAATATGCAAAATTCTACAATACAAAAAGAAACTTTTTAACCAGGTTTCTTTTTCGGTGAAGAATAAAATCAATGGAAGACTTGGAACACGCTGCTTCCCCAAACAGGTACGAGTCTGAATTTGTCAAGTTTAGATGATTGAATAAATCTCTACATTAGTTTGTTTTCTTCGGAAATTATAAATATTTGCCAAGAAAATTATCATCTTCCAATAAGAATAGCCTACTTTTTATCAAGGTAATAGACACATGTAAAATATACATAAGAGTGAGATAATGAAAAATAATGGAGAGACTTGTGAAACTTGGCAATTTTATTTCTCAAACAGGTAAAAATCATAATATACATAAAATAAGAATTAAAATAGACACAGTCTAAGCCAAAGAAATTTCATTATGATACCTTTAGCTTGTTTTGAACTACTGGTTTTTACTTTTTTCAAACAAATTATCGTCTTAAATCCATATCCAGGACCCATCTTCGATAATAAAGTGTCAGTATCCAATGTAAACTATAATAAATTTCACGTCAAACATTATTAACAGTGTAAGTATCATCCTTACTGAATATTGATAGTGTTGGAATGACTGAGTTATTGACAGTAGGTGGGGGCATAGTACACACAAAAACAAACAGATTTGTTGTAGTGCATCAGGAGTAGCGCATAAATCATTATCAACATTTTTTCTGTGTCCTCAACTTCAGCCTTCAACCAATCAATTTCTTGTTAAGCTTTTGTACCTATAGTCCAAGAAGAAATGAAATGACAGTTTTTTAGTTAATCACAGTTCGTCAACATGTACAAAAGTAACATAACCCAGGATCAAGCAACCAAAGATACTGGACAACAACGAAGACCAATTAATGGAAGAAACACTGAACCGTTGAGTGCAAGTCAAAGGAAACTAATAACAAATACTTACGGTACAACTCCACCAGTGAGAAAGTCCATCAATTTAAATGGACAAATTGACACTTATTGAACTAACCCAAAACCACACCAAAATACATCAAACCAATGATTCATATTATCGTGGTTTTATTGTTTTAGAGAAGACAACACCCATTGTTAACCAAATTATAGATAATTCTAAAGCATTCCACAACAAATCGAGTTTCTTAACAATTAGTGAAAGAAGCTGTCACTACTAAGAGTAAAATACATGGGAAATTTTTGTAAATATGATAGCTAAACAAAAGAGGGATAAATGTCTTTAGTTCTCATACTAATCGGACAAAAATGCACAAATATTTTACAATAGAGAATGTATGTTTTGTTGACTCCAAACAAGATGAATGTCTTTTCTTTTGTTTGTTTTAAAAAATAATAAGACAATAAGAACTTCAAATGAACTTTAAAATAGAGTGTTCATAAACTTTCTTCCGGATAACATTACTTGGAGGGAAATTTTGAAAAGAAATAAAAAAGAAATATCATTTTATTTGAGACAATATACTAGCTTTTTTTTTAATAACTAGCCCGACTAATATCTCTATGATGGATTTGTCCACCCAGTACAGTTTCAAGAGACAATAATGATTTAGAGTTATTAAGTTTCTAAAGTTAAAGACTTGAACATGGTTTGGGTCTTTTCGACCCCTATCTCTTATCACCTAAGCATTCATTGGGGCAAAAAGATATGGTAAATTAATAAGGTGACATTAAGAATGAGACCTAACACATCAAGAACATATAATTACAGTAAAACCCATAAAAAAAATCTACCTCATTAACATATGGCCATATCTTGGTAAGATGTTGATTTAGCCAAGTCAAATGCAAAATGGGGCAAAATCCTCCAGGAACAGGAAAAATATGTTGCTCCTTCATCCATAAGCGAAACTTAAAAGAGGAAAAAGTGAGAAGAAAACTCAACTTTTGGCTCTAGGAGAATACGACCCAAGAGGGATACTACTGAGGAGGCAATATCTTTCTCGAATCTTCCACTATCATTCTAGCAAGAGCAACGATCGTAGCAGCAAGATCCGATGGGCTCGAACTTCACCAAAATCAAGGAATAATCGCAAACAACGAAGAGTGAATAAACAAAACGAGTAAATCAACAGACCTACAAAATAAAACCATCATTAAATGCTTGGAGAGATGAAGGTCGCTGCCGTTTAAAGAGATGAATGTCTTCGTCGATCGAAGAGATGAAGGTCATCGTCGGAGTTCTTCGTCTCTCTCACCGCCAGATCGTCACCGCTCGCTCACCCTTCCCATGACAATGGAGCTATTTCGCGAGACAATAGATTTGGGAGGCAAAAATTTTTTGGAGTGAAAATATGAGGTGAAAATTAAAGTTAGGTTTAAACATTGGGTAACCTTTTTGTTTTTTCTAAATTTAGAGCCTTTTTAATTTCTCTGTCATTGTTTCCTCCGTATCTTTTTTGTCCTACATTAAACCCTGATTTGTTGTAGTGCCTTCTTTGCCGTTCTTCCTCACATTTTTTGCCACGGATCTTGCACGCCTAACCCATGCTATTTGGCTCAACCTTCCTTCTTTAGGAACCAAGTACGTCTACGAGAAATCCATAGAAAAGGCTTTGGACAATTTTCAATTTTTGTAAGAATTATAAATGATTTAATGCTCATAAAAGTCTTTTGGCTTATTATGTTAGGGCTGATCATCGTTCGGTCGGAGTCGGTTTTTGACCAAAATCGACCTAGCCAGTTTCAATTTAAAAAACTGACTTCTCTTTAAATCTCTCTTGCCCCGATCGAGACGACCTCGATTCGGTCGGTCGATTAAGTCGGTTTCCACCGACAAGTTGTTCGAAGGAGGGGGCAGCTACAGCGTTGCACTTCTCCATGGATGAGAAACGAGGGATAGCGGCACTCCGAACAGAAGAGTGATGAGATGCGATGATCTTCGTTCATGAATTTTAGAAGAACAAAACTCATAATGCAAAATGTGAAATATAGGGGAAAATGTTTTCCCTTACCTTTGAAAAACTCTTCTTCAACGATTCAATCTCCCGAACACCACCAAATGATCTTCCGTGATATCCTTTGGGTACGAGATCGTGCTTATGGGAGCTTTTGTTTGGAACAAGTAGGAGAATTGAGAGACAACTTGAGATAGATATACTGGGAATTCTTCTTTTCGGTACTAAGCAGAACCTTTCTGCAAAACAAAACCAACCTGGGAGTACTCCCCACTCCTCTACTAAAATGGAGGGGAGTTAAATATTAAATATTAATTAATTAATAATTAAAATATAATAATTACAAAATTCTGAGCTACGTTTCCATTCAGATCTACTCTAACGAGTGCACGTCCGAGTTGGATGTTGTGTTAACCTTGGAAAACAACTGAAGTACATACGATTTAGCACTATGGTCGTGTCGAAATTGATTTCAAGGGAGTGATTCTTCCACGACACAATAATCGTTTCCATCTAATTCCTCTTTTAATTTCCAACAATAATTCGAAACAATAAAAAACGAAATATACAACATATTCGTTGTCACTTTAACTCTTTGTTTAAGAGCATTTAGTTATTCTGGATTGAGTTCTTTGGTATATTATATATACAGGTATAAAATTTATGAACCTCTTTATAGTATATAAGAGTATAAATTTTATGAACCTGTTTAGTGTTTGTTGCACACGATTCCTTAATCGGAACGTGTTATAATTCGAAACAATAAAAAACGAAATATGCAACATATATGTTATTGTCAATTTAACTCTTTGTTTTTCTTCCCTTACTTTTGATCTAATGAGATATACATGTATAAATTAAATATCTAGAAATACAATAACATGTGAAGATGTCAATATTTGATACATGGTTTCATTATGTACAAAATGTGTATATTTAGTAACTACCCGAGGGATAATAATGATTTTTTTAATTGTGTTCAGATATAACATTTTGTTGTAACGTGATATATTGTATAAACTAGTATACGTAATTGAATGTATTCTATATTTACATAATATATAACATAACGTAATAATAAAGTATATTAAATAAAGTACACGGGATATGTTATATAACCTAGTATACGTAACTGAATGTATAATATATTTACATTAGTTGAATAAGAATACTGTGTTATAACCTAAAATTGAATATTACATAACCTAAGATAAATAGCGACGAAATTTACAGAATTGATTAAGAAATGCAAAAAAAAAAAAAAAAAGAACTAATATTTACCAAAGTCTCCCCAGCCACCGCTCTTTTCGAAGACAACATAACCAAGCTACGACAAAACTGTGCGGTGCGACCAACGAAATCAACGATCTGAATAATTCGGCTGTGGAAATCTTATGCTTATGAAGAATGAAAAGTAAAATAACAGCGAGACAGAATTCAAATGATTTGAATTACGAAAAGAAAAATTTGGAACTTAACTCTAATAGGAGAAAATACTAGGATTTATTAGGTTGGGAGACTCCGAGAGAGATTTTGAAAAGTTTGAATATATTGTATTAAATAAACTGAATTCAAATATGGAAAGAGTATAATAAAAATCAAATCTAATTATTTAAACAAAATAACAAACAAAATTAAATATAAAGAAATAATAAATAAGGACGACAATCTTGGGATCGAAACCCCAACTCTGCCATGTAGTGTGGAGAAACGGACTGGACTGAATCGAGGAGTGTAAATAATGTCGGCCCATTTGAAGGCCCAACAACTCCAACTCCACCGAATGAAGATCGACGATCCTTTCTTCTCCGCAGCGCAGCGTTCCCATTTCTTCTCTTGTCAAGTAATTAATTAATTCCGCGTTGGGGTTCGGCTTCCCGATTCCCATGGACGAAGTCCTCGTAGCAGCTGACGTTTCATCCAAGCCCTCACTTCTCCCTGCAAATCTCCCTCTCCTATCCGCCTTCCTTTCCTTTGCGCTCGCTCAATTTCTCAAGCTTTTCACTACCAGGTACTCTCATACCATCATTTCCTTTCTCCTACTTCCATCTTTGCTTGTTAATCTGCTTCAGATTCTGGTTTTAGCCTTCAAATTCATTTCCTATCGAATTTAGGGTAGTTTCCTATCAACAGTTGGATGGACTTATTTTGGGCATTAGGTAGTTTACAATCACTTCCGATCATTGGCCTACTAGGGTGTGTTGTAGAGTGGCGGTAGAAGGAGTAATTTTGAAAAAAAAAAACGATTTAAGTATAAAATCACCATTTAAGTGATTTCTTAAAATTCAATTTTTTAATTTGCTCAATGTAAAGGAAAGTGATTTTGATAATGGCAAAAGTGATTTTGGCAAACACACCTAGTGTGGGGCTCTTCGAGCCTTGCGGCCCTTGCCCTTCAGTTTGATGACATGTGGCTGCAATATCCATCTCTTGAACCGTAAGAGAATGGTGGCAGAGGAAGTGGAAGGAAGATAGGAAGGGTTCAGATTCATAATGAGACTCTAGGCCGTCAAACCCTAGTTGAAAGAGTGGAATTGGAGTGTGCTTGGGACCTTAGAATGAATAAGCAGGGAATTATTTCCAGCATCAAAGCACTAGATGGAAAAGAGTCTCTTGGTTCTTTAAGCAAGGAAGAGTGGGAGGAGAGAAATAGTCTTAAGGGGGATTTTGAGGTTCTCGCTTAGGAGAGAGAGACAAAATGGAGGCAGAAGACTAAGGTAAAATTGGTCAAAGAAGGAGATTGCAACACCTCCTACTTTCATCAAATAGGCAATGCAAAAAGTAAAATACATAAGAACTATATTTTTTTTCTCTATGTTGAAGGATGGGAGTATAGTGTCCGAAGATAGAGTCATCAAAGAAAATATTTTGGAATTATCCTGCCTTGTATGCGCCTAATGCTACTCCCTACTTATCTATTGATGGTATAGATTGGCACCCCATTAGCGATGTTGCATGGGATATCCTCGAGCTTCCAATTTTACTAGAAGAAATTAAGGCCGGAATGTTTATTGCAAGTTAAGGCTCTTGGCCCAAATGGTTTCTCTGTGGCTTTTCTTCAAGAGACTTGGGATTTAATAAAAACTGATTTGTTTTGGCCTTTTGGGTTTTCAATGACTTCTATGATGGAGGTGTTGTGTCGTGGATGCAACCATGAACAAGACTTTTAATTCCAAAGAAGTCGAATGCTAGGAAAGTCAAGGTTTTTAGGCATTTTAGCTTCATTTCTAGCCATTACAGGATCATATTAATACTTACTGCGAAAAGAATGAAAAAGGTCATCCTCCTTAGCACCATTTCCCATCCTAAGCGGTCTATGTGAGCGGGAGACAAATCCTTGACCAGGCTCTAAAGTTAGTGAGGCATGAGAAGATTGTCGAGTCAAGGGGGGTATTACTATTATCTTTAAGATTGACTTTGAAAGAGCCTAAATCGTGTGAGTTGGGAATTTATGAATAAAATTTTATGTAAAAAGGCTTTGGTGACAGGTGGAGAACCCGACTGGGAAATTGTCTGAGGTCTACCAATTTCTCCATATTAATTAACGGTAAGCCTAGGAAATTTGTTTTTGCTACTAGGGGTATCAGGCATCAGGTATTAAGGGACAATGGACAAGAGAGTTATTAAGGGGTTCAAAATCAGTGAGGATTGTGTTCAAGTTTTCAATTACAATGTACTGATGACACTATTTTCTTTTGCTCAAGAAGCGAGGCATGTCGAAAATTTGCCTTGTATTTCATTTTTTCGAGCTTTTGTCGGGCCTTCAGGTTAAATAGAGAGAATTTCTCTTTATAGGGTAATGGGGTCAATTGTGATAAAAGTAAACTTGGGGATTGCGGATTGGGTTTGGTCCTTTAGATGTGAGGGCATCTCTTTTCTTACGTAGTTATGTCTTATTTAGGTCTTCCTTTGAGCAATAATCCTAGAGCCTCTTATTTTGGGACTCGATGGTTGATAAAATCCAAAAGAGACTTTCTTCTCAAGTAAATCTTTTTTCTTACTTTTCAGTTTTCGCTTCAGCCAATGTTGAGTGGAATAACATTATATGATCTCTCTTTGTAAAAAAAGTTCTTTCGAGGATGTATGGAATTTGGTCTTTTCCAACCCTTCTCTTTAGGCTCTCAATGCTATTGTATTTTGTAACTATTCTTTATTTTTTTTTATTACTTAGTTGGAAGCTGTTTTTGTAATTTTTTTGCAGGGTTTTCCCTTTCCTTTGATTGGACCAATCTTTTAGTGAGTCTTTCCTTGTATTTTGTTCTTTCATGAGATGAAAATTAGTTTCTATATATAAAAAAAACATATACTTGAGTGGATATCATGTGATTCAAAGAAGGAAAATATCCCTATGGTGCTTCTAGTATTTGTAATTCCATCTCTTGTGTTGCCCTTGCGTTTCCCAATCCTCTTTATTCTCCTTGTATGGAAGGTAAAAGCCTTCAAAAAGGTCAAATTCTTTGCGTGACAAGTTATGTAGGAGAGTGGTAATACCGTGATCTAGATCATGAGGCCTTTCTTATAAATGCATTCTTTGTAGGGGTGCATCAGAGGGCTTGGATCAGTGCCTGATTTGGAATTGTTTTCTGGAGTCTTTTTGCATCCTTTTGGCTCGGAATAGTTGTTTCTTTACAATGGAGGAGGTTCTCTTCAACCCTCCTTTTTGGGATAAGGGTTGTGTTCTTTAGCACTTTGCTTTTTTTGCCATCTTATAGGAGATTTGGTTAGAGATGGCCTAGTGGTCAATAAGGGCCAATGTAAATAGCAAAGAGCTTAGAGGGAATGTTTCAAACCATGGTAGTCACCTACTTAGGATTTAATATCCTACGAGTTACCTTGTCAATCATAGTACGGTCAGGCGGTTGGTCCGTGATTAGTCAAGGTGCGTGCAAGCTGGCCCG
>NW_019104872.1:7231-19887 GCF_001995035.1 Momordica charantia | reverse complement strand
TCATAACTGTGGAAGGGGAAAAATACTAGTTAGATCCTGTTGGATTGCTCTTGCTTGAGAACTAGAGATATTTTATTGTTACTGCATATATATATATTTTCCCAACAAGTTATATTATAATTTTGGAATAAATACAATAAACATATAATATCTCTCAAATCTATAGTCCTCAACAAAAGCCACCAAACCTCACCAAATACCTCACGAGAACTGGTTGTCGGCGATGCACTACAACTCTTGATCTCGTCTCTACCTCTCTGTCAACACATTGCCTCAGCACCCACTAAAAACATGCACCTACACGTTCTGGCCGTCCCTCATGATTCATTCCGACATCGATTTGACTCCATAATCCCAACATAGAATTCATAAAATATGAAAACAAAAGAAGAGAGTCTGGAAGTTAAAGTGGAAACCTGATGATCGAGACAGGGGCGTTGTGCTTGACTTGAGGCACTGGTATGAGGCAGAGTAACAGAGGCCTCGATCTTTAGAGTTTGTATCAATATTCATAGGTTTCTTCTCAAAACCAATTGTCGACGAGAGAAGTAGCCTTTGTCTATTATAAACTTATGAAAGGTCTCTTTTCTTTTCCATGTGAGATCCTTAACATACCCCCTCAAGATTGTGACTCTTTTAGTCATTGATTTTGATCGGATCCCATTTTTAGACTAGATGTTCGTTTGAGTTTTTGGACTCTAACACCATCTTTCTTTTCTAGTAAGGTAGCTTTTGAACAAGAAATGTTGTTGATTTTTTCTTTATCCTTTTCTTCGTTCCAAAACATTTGTCACGCAATGCTCCCCTTTCGTCAATTGCGAAGATCCATTTCAAATAAATTTTGAATTAAGTATGTTACTTTTTCTTTGAAAATTTTGAATTAAAGAAATTTTTAAATATCTTATTTTTCCAACATTTATATTAGGGAAGAATACACTTTTTGTCTCCAAATTTGAGGATAAGTGTCTATTTGGTCCCTAAGTTCAAAAAAGTGACAATTTTGTCCCGATCTTTAACCTTCAAGTTATTTGAATGTTAATTGACTAATAATAAAAAAAAGACATGGCATAATTGACAATAATAAATAATTTTATATAATTTCTGTCTTATATGTATTTTTCTCTCTTCCCCTCTCTGTCATCCATTCATTTCCACTCTCTTCCATAGCCCCAGAAACCTCCTTCAATATCTTAGGGATGACTGAGCCAGAAACCTCCTTTAATTACTACTTTAATTATGTGCCAACCGGGAAATTACAGCAAGAAAAATGTTCCGCGACCGAAGATGACGTTCATCGGAGTGATGATTGGCACAGTAGGGCTGGAATGTAGGTTCAATGCTATGGAGAATTTATGGAATGCAGGTTGAAGCACAACTGAAATCGGTTTACAAAAGGGAATTGATGTGGATCAGCGTTTGGCGCCCCAACCTTATTGGTCAAAAATTCGTGGTCAGGTTCGACCAACAGGCACTCAAGCATTTACTTGATTAGAAGGCAGCCCCCAGAGTATCAGAGGTAGAACTTCAAGCTCCTCGGCTATGATTTTGAAATACAATACCGACCCGACTAGGAGAATAATGCAGCCGATGCTCTCCCTCGCATGCCACCCACCATAGACCCCGACCTGATCCCAATCTTACCGCCATTACAAGCAGATAGTGATAGTGGTGTCAAGATTTTCTCTTAAACAAGGGAAATTGCTCTACAAGGGTAGTTTCGTCCTCTCGAAGACCTCTGCATTTGGAGGTCACTTGGAGGTTGTTTGGTCCTCTCCAAGATTCTCTCTTACAAGCTGTTTTGCACACTTACCACAATTCAGTATTTGGAGGTCACTCGCGTTTGTTGTGAACATATAAGCAGATGGCTAGTGAATGGTATTGAAGAAATATGTGGAACAATGCTGCGTGTCAGCGTAATAAGACCCTTGCTACATCACCAGTCGGTCTGCTACAACCGCTCCCTGTCCCGGACCGAATTAGGGAGAATATCTCGATGGACTTGATTGAGGAGTTGCCCAAATCCGCCTGCCATGATACCATTTTTGTGGTGGTAGATCTATTGAGTAGATACGCGCGCCCATTTTCATTCCGGTGAGTCATCCCTTTTCGGCTAAGACTATCGCTGTCTTGTTTGTGAAAGAAGTGGCGTGCCTGCACAATTTATAACAACTCAAAATATAATAAAATAAATATTAAAGATGAGCACAACAAATATTTGCAATAGGAGATGCTTGAAAATTAAATTGCAATAAACAAAAAGTATAGGGATATAGAAAACGTCACGCAAGAGATTTATACTGGTTCGGCAAATCCTCGACCTACTTCACTCCTCGAGCACCTCTCCGAGATTTTTCACTAAGCATGATCTTTTTACGGGTTCAAGATCGGAAACCCGGTCCTTTTATGGGATTAAGACCAACAAATCGCTCTTTTTACGGGATCTAGATTTCTAAACCCAACCTTTTTCCCAGGACAAATATCAAAACCCACACTTCGTTTCTTTTACTGGGATCAAGAACGAAATCGAACTAAGTGTGGAAATAAGAATTTTTTAAAACTCTCCAATAGAATAGATTTACAAGTTTAAGCTTACAAATACATCAATTCTCACAACAAAAAAATCTGTCACCAAAATAAAAATGGGAGTAGAATTGAGAGTTGGAGAGAGCAACAATAGATTATAGAGGATTTGAAAATAAGAAAATTGATATTGTAAAATGGGGAGGAGAGGAGTTTAAATAGGAGAGGAAAGTTGTGAAAAAGTAATTTGAAATTAAAATCAAATTTGGACCCTTGGATGATAATGATGGAAGATGATGGATGAAGATTGATTACATTATATTATAATATTAATATATAATAATAATAATATATTATAACATTATATATATATATATATATTATATGTAACGGTTAGTTTAATTTTATTTTACTACGATAACTTTTTCTTTTTTTTTTAAAAAAAAGTTTTTGTTTTCCCTTTTTTTTCAATTTTCTCTTTTTTTTTTCTTTTGAATAATTCAACTCTCCAGGTGTGAGTATATGATTCATCCACGTCATCCTCTCGGGAATTTTTCGTTCGACTTGTTTCGATCATAATTTCTCCATTTAAACTCCGATTTGAGCCATTCAAATTGCGTTGGATTTGTCTTGTTATGCTCTACGTTATGGATGCTTTGAAATACTAAAATCATCAGTATATTAAGTTTGTTATCATCAAAACATATGATATAATTGAAGCTTGTAAAACCAACATAAACTGCATTATGGGTTACCACTCCCAAATCGACGGCTAGACGGAAATTGTTAACAAGTGCGTTGAGACGTACTTACGAGTTTTTGCTCGGAAAGACCGAAATAGTGGGGCCATTGGCTAGCTTGAGCGGAGTATTGGTATAACACCACCTATCATGTGTCCATCAACGCCACCCCATTCAACGTGGTCTACAGTCGACAACCACCACCGCCATTGATCTCATATGGCGAGCAACAAACTTCAAATGCCACCCTGGACCAACAGTTGGCCGAGCGAGACCATGCTCTTACGATCTTCAAGGCACACTTATCTAATGCCCAAAATCGAATGAAAAAATTTGATGTCTATCGCCACACCAATGTAGAGTTCAGGGAAGGGGATCAGGTGTACCTCAAAAGTCGTCCCTATTGACAACACTGTTGGGAAAAATCCCCTACTTCTATCGCAGGAATAAGCAGAAAATAACTGAGAAATTTAAAGACTGAGAAATTTAAAGAAAGCAATAAAATAAAGAAACACAAGAATTAACGTGGAAAAACTCCAAACCAGAGAAAAAACCATAGCCCACAAGGAAAAATCCACTATGTGAAAAATTATTACAATCACACAGATTTCTCTCCCCGACCCTAATTACACAAAACACTCTTTCAAAGCAAATATCGCTCAGTTAACTAGAGCTAGTATATCAGGCTTAAAGTATTTCAATTGGGATGATTAAAACCCAAGCCCATGAACTCCTTTTATAGTAGTTGGAACACATCTCCTCTTTGTACTTTTCCGATGTGGGACAACTTCTAGCACATGGAGATCATCCTTGTATTCTTCCAATGTGGGACAACTTCAATTCAAATATTTTGCCAAAACCCAACAAATTCCACCTTGGCAAGATATTGAAAAAATTTTACAGCTTCTACTGCACTCATTGTCTTCACCGACAATCATAATTCTCAATTCAGAGAACTATAGCCTACTTCACCATAAAAGTAGGTCACTTGGAATGTAGCCTTCCAAGATTTTTCTTCCTCGTCACATGTCGATAAATTCTGCTGAGATTTATGGTGCAACTTCCACCTACTTGGCTCACTTAGAAGTTCTTCAGCCATTAACATAACTTCCACCACACACACCTTGCATAACTGCCAAGTCAATGTCCATGTGTAAACTTGTGGAACCGGTAACATCACATCCTCTATCATGGTAAAACGGACATACCATGAGGATGAATTATCTCTCTCTTCAAAGGAACTGATCATCGTCTCCCCTGATGAGAGAAACATTGTCAGCATCCCGCCCAAAGCCTTTTGACGAACCGGCTCTGTTGGGACAATCTTTCTTCATGTGTCCAGACTGTCCGCATCCCAGCAACAAGCTTTCTTTTGTACTGAGTCTTTCTTCTTCTTCCAATTGCTAGCTACCAGTGCTGAATCTTCATGTGAAGTACGCCCTTCACTCTTCAACCTTTTTTCCTCTGACAAGAGTTTACTAGTAACCTCGGCAAAATTCAAAGTATTCTTCCCATACATCAAGATTGGCTTCATGTGTGTTCATAACAAGGTGGAAGTGATAAGATGAGCCTGAGTGCTTTATCTTCGTCATCTATCTTCACTTCGATCGCCTCCAGATTAAAGATGATGCTATTGAGATTACTCAGATGATCTGAAATTTTCGTACCTTCCTCCATTCGTAGTGTGTGAAACTGCTCCTTCAGGTACAGCCGATTTGAGATGCCCTTTGCCTGATACAACGCTTCGAGCTTCTCCCAAAGCTCTTTGGCTGTCGAAATTCCATGCACATTCGCAAGAATATTCTTAGCCAAACCTGTTCGTATCGCGCTTGCAGCTCTCAAATCCATTTCCTCCCAATCTTCATCACTCATGCTAGACTTCTTAGAACCTCTGCTGGAACCACCAGTGGACTCCATTGGACCACCATCACCGCTTAGCTTTTCAGAAGCACCTTCACTCGGTCTTCCCTTCAACGCATTGTGTAACCCAGATTGTATCAGCACATCCTTGACTTGCACTTGCCACAAGCCAAAGTTTATCCTTCCGTCAAATTTCTCCACGTCAATCTTCACTGGACTCATAAAGAATGACATATCTGCTTCACACTCCTAGCAAATCTGCAAACAGTGAACAAGCCACACTATTCACAGAACCGTAACTCGTTTCAAGAAATCTGCATACTCAGAAATTCTAGAAACTACAAACCTAAAGCTTTGATACCACTTGTAGGGGATTTGAAAAACTCCAAATCGGAGAAAAAACCACGGCCCACAAGGAAAAATCCACTATGTGAAAAATTATTACAATCACACAGATTTCTCTCCCCGACCCCAATTACACAAAACACTCTTTCAAAGCAGATACCGCTCAGTTAACTAGAGCTAGTACATCAGGCTTAAAGTATTTCAATTGGGATGATTAAAACCCAAGCCCATGAACTCCTTTTATAGTAGTTGGAACACATCTTCTCTTTGTACTTTTCCGATGTGGGACAACTTCTAGCACATGGAGACCATCCTTGTATTCTTCCAATGTGGGACAACTTCAATTCCAATATTTTGCCAAAACCCAACAAACACTCCCTTGCCAAACGCTGCTGTGAGAAACTGACCCCCAAATATTGTGGGCCATACACCATTTTGTCTCGGGTCGGACCGATTTCATACAAACTTGACCTACCCTTCGAGGCTACTCTCCACCCGGTATTTCATCTGTCCCAGTTAAAGAAAGCCGTGGGGCCCGACACTGAGGTCCAACCTGTCGACAACTTCGAATGGGTTGCAGAACCGCTGGATGTCATGGCTATTCGTAAAAGCCCTAATGGGGATGATTGGGAACTGCTAATTCAATGGAAGGACCTGCTCGAACATGAAGCTACATGGGAGACCATTGTCACTATTCGTCAACAATTCCCTCATTTCCACCTTGAAGGCACGCCATCTGTATGTCCGTGGGACGTATTTCTCGCGTTTGAATATCAATCAGTAAGGTGATACCTTACCGTTTCTTATCTTAAAAAGAGAAGGTGTAATTTAATATTGTTGGTTCTTGTTTCTAATTCTTGGAGAAGAGAGAACCATAACAAATCCACCTAAAGAGCTAGGCTGCCTCAACTCCCAAACGAATGAGAAATATGGAAGACAAAATTAAGGAAGCTGCTGAAAGTTCAGAAAAGCTAGAAAAGTGCTCGAATCATGCTTCCAAAATGTTGTGCTCAGCAATGTAGAAAGAGGAATAATTTGTAGTTGAAGAAAGATAATTAACAAAAACTTATTTCACTTGGATCATTAGAAAAGCAATCAAAATTCCTTTGGAAATCTGAAGACCGGATCAGAAGCATCCTTCTGCACTAAGACCTTTCCTTTAAAGGAAAGTTACCATGATCTGTGTGGTATCCGGATCATAAAAAAATAATTACATTCATCATCAATTCTAGACCTGTCTGGTGCTGGAATACTACTTGTCTATCCTCTTCCTTGTAATTCAGACCTTCCTATCCAAATTCCTAACCCTATGGTTCAATATACCTCATAATTTAATGTCTTAAAGCTACACTCAAATTTGTAATCTCATATAACAAAATATAAAAAATTTCTATTTCATTTGGGGTCGCTTTGCTGATATAATTAGGTATATCAAGAATCACTACAAATAACGTTTCTTGTTTACAATTTTATTAAAATATCTAATCATTTTATGTCTACTTATGTTTTTCATTTTTTATTTTTTAAAAACATTGTCAAAATTGTACAAAAATTTTGGAAAAGAAACGGGAACATATCTGACTTTAAATTTACTCCACAAGACTTGTTGGTCATGATCATCACTGTGAGATGATGTGTGCCAAATAAGTTCACATGAGCTAGAAACTTTTTCTTGTAGTACAAATAGGAAGAGGAATTGGAACTCATAATCAATGCCATGTGGACAAAACTAGCTAGGATTTATAAACAAATATAATAAAATATAATTTTTTCTATTTTATTTGGGGGTCGCTTGCTGATATAATTATGAGTCACAACAAAAGTCCGTATAATTATGGGTCACTACAAAAGCCGATCTCTAAAAACCCATTTGATAACATTTTTCCTTTAATTTTTTTTTAAAAAGAAAATTTAGAAAGAAATTTCTATTTATGTTTTTTATTTCTCATTTTCTAAAAAAATTCTCAAAATTGTATAAAAATTTTGAAACAAAAAAACAAGTTTCTTGTTATCTATCGTTTCCAATTTGTTCCAACGTAAATAAAAGTTTTGTTTTATCATGAATTTTGGAAGCCATGCAATTCTATTTTTTAGGAAACAAAAAACATGAAACGGAAACGTTATCAAATAGATCTCAAACTTACCGACTTGTTGTCCATTATCATAAGAGTGTGATGTTTGCCAAATAAGGAGTTGACCCGAGGTAGAATATTTTTTTAGTAGAGGTGGGGTAGAGAATTCAAACTCATGGTTGCCAAAACTAGTTAGAATTTTATATGCAATAGATATGGAATTGATACAATAAATTTTAGCCAGAAAGGCAGATAGTGTAACAATTCACAAGATACGTACGTACCTCTTAGAACAGGCATATGAGCAAAATAAACAAAAGAGGAGATGAAGTTTTGGTATGTAATCCAGTTACTTGATATAGCAGAGAACATAACTGACTGTACGATAAATAGGCACTAGAAATAGTTTCTTTCCTGTAGAGCACGAATCATCAAAGAGGCTGCAGAATTCTCAGCATCCCTTACTCTTGACTTCTCATCTCCAATCATACACAGCACACCAGAAGAAGTGGCAATCTTAACAGAGCAAACAAATCTCTTTTCATGTGAAGGCCCTAAATCTTGCTCAATACTGCAAATGAAAAAAAACCCACAAACTATAATATAGCAAAGGGATCTGGCCTCGAATTGAAATGCATTCATAAGAATGGTAAAAGACATAGCAAAGGAAGTGAGAGGAAGCAGACATAATCCTTAAAAACAGAAAACTAAGATCGAGATCATCATCAAACGAAACCTTAAACAAGTTGATGCAGATGAGATGTTTAGTTGTTTTTATACCTGTATGTTGGTTTTTGCCACTTCTTCTTGGAACAAAAATCATGTAACTTTTGCTTTGCCCCTTCAATTTCAAACGATTCATCAATACCATCAATAGTTATAGCAGTTCTATTACTTATATCCATAAACTTTGACAATTTTTTCAGAGCTTCTCTTGCAGCATCAAGCCTCGCAATTTGCTTCTGCTTGGAGGAACCAGAGGCAACAAAACTACCATCAACATAGACACTAGAAACAGTTTTGGAACCGTTTCTCCAATTCTTCATGTCAACATGCATCCCATTCCTTTGGCAAACTTCATACAGCACAGTAACCGGCTGGGGTTCCACCAGCAAGTCCTCAGGGGTGTAAATTGGCTCTAACAAACCCCTAATAATCTACAAAAAAATTAAACAAAACAAACCAATTATTGGTGCCCAGCTGGTAAAGTAGTAATGTTTATACCCGAAATGAATCCAAGAACCCACCACCCATAGTCTCTTAAGATCAAGATCAATGTCTACATAGATAGCACCAACCACAGATTCGACAATGTCAGCAAGAACTTTAGGAGCCTGCACCAATCCGCCATAGGGAACCGAGTCGTCCTCTTGGCTGACGGAATCGACGAACTCTCGAACCTAATTAGAACAGAAATCAGTCATAATTGGAACAAGTGGGAGAAGGGGTGGCGGAATCAACGAACCTGATGATCGAGAGCGGGGGCGTTGTGCCGGAGGAAGTGGTAGAGGCCATGGCGGAGAGCGACGCGGGCAAGCTTCTCGGTGCTGACGTTGGCAGCTTTAAGGGAAGAGATCTGGCCCTCATGGAGGTCGGGATAAGCGAGAAAGAAGTAATCGTTGATGGCGTGGCCAATGGCTGAATCGCCGATATACTCGAGGCGCTGGTAAGAGGGAGAGTGGGTGTAAGAGGGGTGGGTGAGGGCATCCTCCAACAGCTTCTTGTTCTTGAAACTGTACGAAACCAAGCGCTCCACCGCCGCCACAGACGCCTCCATCGAACTTCCAAATGGAGACTGCTGCCGCTTGCAGGCAGGGTTCGGGTTTGGGTTCCAAATTCCAAATGGTGTCGCTTCTTCTTTTTCTTTCTTTTTTCTTCATTTGGAAAACGTTTGTTCATGACGTGTTTGACCACCGCTTCCCTTTCTTCTATTGCAAAGACCAATTTCAAAGTGGTGCGAGTGATATGGGATTGGACTCTGATTGGATTATGAGTTCGATTTAATATTAAAAGATTTTGATTGGAATGATTTTAGATCTATCTCAATTCTTTAATGGATTTAAATTTATTTAAATCTAAATATCAACCCATCTTAATAATTTTATGGTAATTTGAGTTTCTAACCAAAATATTGTCCAATAACTTTGTGAATTAAATTGATTTCAAGCCAAATTTGGTATGTGAAAGGCATGTGACAAAATTTCCAATTTTTTTTAGGGATAATTTATAATGCCTACAAATAAAATATAGTTTTTTGAATAATGACGGTTTACGATTGGCCAAAAATCTATGGTTCTCCACAAAGTTTTCAAAAGGAAAAGTATAAATATGATAATATATTTAAGAATCATAATTAATTAAAATTTTCAAGCCCTCGAAGATTTTTTTCTAAACTAAAAAGAAAATACAATAATTATAATCAGGGGCGGATTGAATTTTAAATAAATATTTTATAGTTCACCAAATGTTACAAATATCAGTGTTTTGTCTGGTGGTGTATGTCCAAACTTCTTTGCATTCTTGAATCAAAATATATTAAATCCGCCCCTGATTAAATATGTCGTAATTGTTTTATTAGAATAATAATTTGAAAATCAAAAAAAAAAAAGGGTTTTTGACCCTCGAAACCCATATTTTCTAATCTTTTGCTGACATTACCCGATTACCTAATGATTGTCTATGCCCCTCCCTTTCCTTGGGTAATACAAATAGACGAAATTTCAAACTTTAATCTTCTTTTCCATCTTCTCTCACTCACACTACTTCGTTCGAACTTCAATTTGTCCGTACCTTTCAACTCACCTCGCAGATTTCTCCTTGCCTCTCCGTTTACGATTAGGTCACTTACCTGGATTTAGAGTCTCCTTTATGATATTCGGGAGGATTGTTCGAAATGTAGTCTATAACAATAGTCCTGCGTTGGGTTTCATATGATGTTATTTGTTCAGTATACCTGGGTTGCTAACGTGTTCGTTCGAACTTTTAATAGATGGAGAGAGAAAGTTGACAGGGACCAAATGCTAAAGTAGGATTGAATTTGTCGTGCGTGAAACAGAGCAGGAGCGAGAGTGCGAAGCATTGAAGAGTCAGCTAAAGTGAGCGAGAGCTAGATCGAGCTACGAGAGGGAGAGCTAGAGCGAGATATACGATAGCGAGAACGAGATACTTTGAGATTGAGAGTAAGAGCGAAATACTGCAAGAGTGAGAGCGAGAGCAGTAAGGTATAGCGAGAGCGAGATTGAGCGAGACCAAGATTGAGTGAGAGCGAGACAATTTACCGAGGCAGTACTTTGTTGTTTAAATTAGTTATTTGTTTGATTATAACTGTACAACCATGTAATTGTTGGTCTTGTTTGAAGTTTTTCGACTAGATATCAATATGATTTTATACGGTTAGAAATCAATTAGCGAACATCTGTGAAGAACATGTGTGAACCTAAAAATAAGAAAAATACATATAAATGTAATGAATCCCAGCAAACCTACGACGACAATGCCCACAATGCTCTAGAACGTGACTCCAATATTGCAACCCTATACTGCAGTTCTCGCTTCTCCTCCTCGCACTTGTCTGCCCGTTCCCTCTCTTCCTCTACAAGAACTTCCAGATACTTAACCCAACTATCTCTTCTCCGTGAGACTGCACTGAGTATAACAGCTATCAGTTCTTGCGATGTTGTCTCCTCTCATCTTCCAACTCAACCTTCATTGTATTTTTGTACAGTTTTTTCCCTTATGATTCTGACCTTCTACTTGCACTAGTAACCTCGTAAGACATTTCTTATGTATATGGTGTAAGAGAAGAATGCTTTGGTTGAGAATAGAATGGAAGATAGGTGATAGACTTTGTTCTTTATATAGAATTGGAATGACATGAAAATCCGAATTCATTGAATGTTGTATGGTGATAATTAAATGCTACAATTATTGGATGTTAGTTTCGAAACACTCCCTGTAAAGACCCGAATTTCTGATACGTTTAACAAAGTAACGGTCCTATAACGCTTACTGAACCCTCCTATTTAAGGTAACGAAAATGTAATGTTCTCTTAATGCAACATACAAAATGGAGGTACACAACAATGGAATATCCAGAAAATAATACCCGCCTCAGTGGTCAGGAATCCAATCAAAAGAAAATAATCGTTTTGTCTCGTAATCCAAAATACATCAGTAATTCGAATAGTAAAAATACCCATAAAGTAATAAGAGAAAGTGTCATTTGAGTTAACCCAATGTCTAATTCCCCTTTTATTTCATAACAATAAGATTTTAACGATGTCTGCAATGCACGACATTATTCCCTAGCCTAACCAACACAGCTAGTGATTCCTCCTCAGTCAGACCTCCTCAACATCATCACCACGGTCGGTCCTGTTCACACCTGAAACAAATAAGGTAGGGGGGGTGAGTACGTAAAATACTCCGTAAGTAGCCCACCCTAACTAAACACCACAACACGCTCGTAATCACAACCACATCAAATGAAAACAATAGCAGAACAAACAGATAGGCAGCATGGGATAATAATAATAGATTAACATTTCCATACAAGCAACCCAACGCCTAGATTTCGGGACTCCAACCACACGACCCACTAGCCTTTGTCCCACTTGAACTAACACTCACTCCCACCCTATGTTGGTACTCCAAGTCTAACTTTTCGAGGCGTAATGACTCTTGACATTTATTCCCAAGATACCGACCTCCTTCTACAACGCTTGGTGTTCGACCTTGCCATTTACCCCCAAGGTCTTGAACTGTTACTCATAATCACCACTCCACGTTAGTCCTCCGAGTCTAACTCTTCGAGTCGTATTGGCCCTTGACATTTATTCCCAAGACCCCAATACTTCTCTACAGAAGCTTGATGTTCGACCTTGCCATTTATCCCCAAGGCCTTGAACTGTGCAGCAGTCCTTGACATTTATCCCCAAGGTACCGATGACTACCCGACGTATTGGTTCTTGACATTTATTCCCAAGACCCCAATACTTCTCCATAGAAACCTGATGTTCGGCCTTGCCATTTATTCCCAAGGCATCCACTCAAAGCTTTGAATAACCAAGCGACTAGTATGCATTTTCAATTCAGACAACCCACAGGTTAACGAACCACT
>NW_019104871.1:118445-131428 GCF_001995035.1 Momordica charantia | reverse complement strand
TGTTCCCCTCCGACGACTTTAGACACTTACCCACACCTATCCAGAGTTCGATTCGCGGTACCCACCCTTATTTGGACTCAAACCAGCATTACCCATCACTTTTTGACATCGGAACAGCAATCCTAAGGACATTCGAACTCAGTTTTGGAAGCCCGAACCTCTTTGGCGTTGACCCACTCTTAACTCAAGAGGTTTTGGTATGAGTTAGTAGGTAACGACTCGCCTAAATTAGTGTTGGTGCAAACTAAGTGTTTTTAGTTAGTCTCTAATTCAAGCTTGGTTGCCTTTGATTTAGGGAATCTTTCGGCGAGCTTAGTAGCGTTAGGGCCATTGTGTAAGTAGACAAGGGGCGTGTGCGTGCGTTAAGGTGTGCCAATTGGTTTCTAATGTGCTGTTTTGTGATGTTTAATATTGATTTTGATACGCTATTGTGCTAGGTAACTCTTGTTTGTGTTAATTTGTATACTTGGTGTAGTGTTGAATATTCGTCGGTGATAACGGTGGAATTTTGCCTTGCTAAACTGTTGAAAATTGTTGTGGGATGATGTATGTTTACAAAGGATGCACGTTAAAATAGAATTATTGTGATTATGCTTTCTTATGATGTGGGCATGCTTGTATAGTTTATATAAATGTTCATTTATGATGTGAGCGTGCTGGTTGAGCATATATAAACGTTTCTTTATGATGCGAGCGTGCTGGTCTGAGTCATATTATTTTCTTATGAGATGTGGGTGTAATAGAAGCATATTTTCGAACCCTGTTCGCAGGCTAGGGGTTGATGTGGAGTTGGTTATGATAAGGAACGTTGGATTCTTGGGGAAAGTGAATGGGTGAGTGTTAGGGCCTCAGGTATAAATGGTCGGGGGCTGATACATCACTAATTGAGTATCGAGGCCTCGGGTAGAAATGGTCGAGGGTCGATGCGAGGAGTCTTTTGAAAGGAAAACTATTGGGGCCTTGGGTAAAAATGGTCAAGGGCCGATAAATGGTGAAGTCATCGGGGCCTTGGGTAAAAATTGTCGAGGGCCGATGCAGTAGTGTCGGGGCTCTGGATAAAAATGGTTAGGGGCCAACTCTACTCGAAGGAGTTAGCTGTGAAAGGCTAGGATAGCTGTGATAAGCGTAGAGGTGCTTGAGATGTTAGGGAGACTCGAGGTTGGTAACTAATTTGTTCATGGTTGTGGTTGTCGCTGAATCTTATAGAGTGTGTCTATGTTTGATTGCATAATGTGATGAAGAGCATGACTATGAATGTTTCATGAATTTGTTGAGCATGATGTGTGTGTGTGTGTTTTTGGTGAGGGCTACTTACGGAGTATATTTTATATACTCACCCCCCCCCCTACAATTATTGTTTCAGGTGAAGGATTCGTTGCCGACCAGGGTGATGAGATGGAGGAGACATGACGAGCGAGGACTATAGGCTGCGTAGTTACTTTTGCTTAGCTTAAGTTTAGATGGTTAAGACCTTATGTTTTGGTCAATAAACTATTTGTTCTTATTTGAATAATTGGGAGGCTTCCACTTGTTGTTTACTTTATTGCTGGATATGTGTTTATTTTAGTTTTCTTCCACTCATTGAGTTTGCCTAGTTGGAATAATAAAGTTGCCTAATGAGGTTGTCCACGGATGATGTTTGATTGATATTCTATAGGGTTGATTCATTGTTAAATTGATGAGTGGTGAAGCTTTATTTTATATAATTATTTCACAGGGAGTTGTCATCTCGTGATTGGGGTTAATTTTAGACAGGTGGGTAGTTAACGTGACTTAGAAGTGTGTGGGAAGTCCTGGGGCGTTACATTCACATTAGTGCCAAATATAAGAATATCATCAACATACAAACAAAGGATAACACAAGTATCTTCTAACCTTTTAATGTAAAGTCATTTATCTATCAAATTTCTCATGTCATTATTTAGGGGCCTGTTTTAATCCATAAAGAGATTTAACCAGCTTACAAACTTTATGTTCTTGACCTGGTTTTAGAAACCCCTCAGGTTGTTCCATATAAATTTCTTCTTCTAATTCACCATTTAAAAAGGCAGTTTTAACATCCATTTGATGAATTTCTAACTTCAAAATAGAGTCAATGGCTATCAAGACTCTAATGGTAGTCATTCTAGCTACAGAAGAGTAAGTGTCAAAAAAGTCTACACCTTCCTTTTGACTATATTCTTTTGCAATTAATCTAACTCTAAATTTATCTATGAAACCGTCAGTTCTGAGCTTGTTCTTAAAAATCCACATACAACCAATTGTTTTACAACCATATGGAAGTTTGGTTAAGACCCAAGTATTATTAGACTTTCACCATTAATAGCTTCTTTCCAAAAATGTGCATCTATAACTTTATTGCTTCTAAATATATGTTAGGGTCACTTTCAACTCAATAAGTATAGAAATCATCACAAAAATTCTTACTAACTCTATTCCTTTACTCTGTTCTACTGGTTCCAAATTAGGAGCCACCTCTTTAGACCCTAAACTTTCATTAAGTTGCTTGTTTAAATTAATCTTCCTATACTGGCATCACGAAATTCTATAATTGTATTTTTTGTAAATTCAGAAATATCTGAATTTAGAACAAGTAATTTATAGGTAGTGCTATTTAAATGATACCCAACAAAAGCACACTCAATGATTTTAGGGCCTAGTTTTTTTTTTAATTAATAGGGATATTAACTTTAGCCAAGCACCCTCACACTTTAAGAAAACTTAAGTTAGGGACTTTATTTTTCCAAATCTCGTATGGAGTTTTATCATAATTTTTATAAAGAATTCAAGCAAAATATAAAGCTTTACCCCCACAAATTAGTTCGTAAACCAGAATTCAATAACATAACATTAACCATATTTAATAAGGTTATATTCTTCCTCTCTACCACACCATTAGATTGGGCTTCATAAGGAGGGGTAACCTAATGAATTAAGTCATGCAATCTACAAAATTCATTCATTTCTTCTTAACAGTACTCACTTCCCCTATGGGATCTTAAAACTTTTATTTTCTTTTATAACTGATTTTCTACCTCAACTTTATAAATTTTAAATTTGCTAAACACTTTATCTTTAGTGCCAAGTAAATAGACATGACAATATTTAGAGTAATTATCCACAAAAGTTACAAAATACTTTTTTCCTCCACATGTCAAAGAATTATTGCAGTCACAAACATCACTATGAATTAATTCTAGCAATAAAGAATTTCTTTCTATTGAATTAAACAATTTTTTATGTTGCTTTGCTTGTACACAAATTTCACATTTATCTTTATTATTTAAAGCTGATTTTAGGTATTAATTCCTTATTCATCATTCTACTTATTGAGCTAAAATTCACGTGTCTAAGTCGACCATGACAAATATCAGAAAATTCAAGATTTGCAACATAAGAATAACATGGAGATTTATAACTGTCAAAAGATACTACATTGTGTTTAAACAAACCATCTACCAAATAACCTTTACAAATAAAAGTATCATGTTTGCTAAGTACTACTCTATTGGATTAAAAAACAACTTTAATGCCTTGTTCTACTAATAAGAAAACACTGACTAAATTTTTTTAAATTGAAGGAACATGTAAAACATTATCTAATAAGAGGTCTTTGCCCGAAGATAATTTTAATAAAACTTCTCATTCTTTTATTGTGAAGGCCTCATTCCCATTTCCGATCTTTACAGGTCTGGTACTCTAATCCTGGTGCGAATATAATAGTTTCTTATGAGCACACACATGTACATTCGCACTAGAGTCAAGCCACCAATCATTTTAGTTGAGAACTAAATTTAACTCGAGATTACTGATATAATACCCGCTCAATGGGAGAATGGAGTCAGCTTGGTTTGTAGTGACCACATTGGCTTGTAGTTGTGAATGCGAACGAGGTGTTCCACCTTTATGAAGAAAGAATTCTTTTGCAAAGTGGTTGGTCTTGCCACAAACATAACTGGGGAACCTGGTCTTTTCTTACTAATATTCATATCCCTTGGTTTATTGTTCTGGTGATATTTTTTACGGCTATCTCCCTTGAAGCTCTTGGGTTTTGGTTTATAGGATCTATCAATCATTAGGGTTTTTGCTTGACTACCAAAATTGGATATTTCTTTTAGAATTTCACGATGTTTATCCTCAATTCTTAACAACACAATCAGTTCATCGTAAGAAAGGCTTTCAGGATTTTGTTTTAAAATTCTTTGAAAATCTATTCAATAATGGGGCAAAACTTTAATAAGAAAAGGAACCAGTACAACATTGTCAAACTCAATCCCCTTCATTTTGAAATAAAAAAATCATATTTTCAAATTCTTGAATTTGGTTGCATACAGATTTTCCTTCAACCATTTTGAAATCAAGCCATTTTTAAACTGCATACCTTTTAAAGCTTAATTCTTCTGACCCATATTTCTTTTCCAAAGCTTCCCATAATTCTATGGAATTTTTAGTTGAACAAAAGATTTTATAAACACTATCAGACACAACACTCAAAATATTACCATGACATAAGATATCTTTTTCTTCAAGACTTTTGTGAACAATAATTTTACTAGAGTCTGAGTCACTAGTTTTGGAGGTTTCACATAATTTTTTTCCCTCTGTCACAAGCAGAGATGACAGAAAAAAGACCTAAAGTTGTAAGCTAAAATTTCATTTGTTGTTGCCAACATTTGAAATTTTGTCGGTTAAATTTTTAGGTTTGCAGGAACATTTAGACTAATGAGATGAAGCTATGGTGATGAATACAGTAAACAAAATTTCTAACATCTTCTCTAAGATTGTTAGAAAAAAATAAACAGAATCAAACTCAATGAAACAAGAATTCTATTTTAACACACAACCACAACAACAAACGAATGATAAATAATATTAATTAGAAAACAAAAGAGTTTTAGAAAGCCTGTGTATGGGTTGAGGCACGTTGATGAATGCTGTCCTTAGAGAAGACGTGACCTCACTTGCACTGAATTGTTCGGCACTCCACTTCCAAGATACAACACCCTCCAAGAGACCTTGGTGTAGTTGAGCTCTCTCACGAATCTCACTTAACTTGTATGCTCATAAAAGACAAAAGAAAGGTTTTGGAGAAGAAGATATGAAGCTTGTGTTTATTGTTGGCTTTTTTGCCCTTAATCTCGATTAATTAATGTAATTAATTAATGTCTTGATGATAACAAACACACTTAGTATTAATTATTTTTGGTGTGTAAGAATTATTGTTATAAAGCATAAATTTATTATGAGATTCAATCTTATTATATGATTTATTGATAATATATATTTTGTTTATTGATAATTTTATTATTTGAAACTGTCCACAGTGTGAAGCTAAATGCAACATTTCTAACGCCTCTTGGATCCTTTAAATCGGAGAGCTCAAACGGAGAAGTTACAATCGAAACAAGAAAGGGAAAATACCCGATAAGATGACATAGACAGTTCGTTGAGTGACAAGTGGCAAGCTTTTAAAAAAAATAAGAAAACAAAATACATATATATATATATATATATAGATATATATACACACACTTAAAATTAAAAAAAAAAAAGAAATTGGTCAAATCACTTTAATGCTGATATGATTAAAAAGAAAAAAAAAGGAGTTAGTCATTGGAGTTTTGTTTATATATATATTATTTTATAATTATTTCTTTTTCAATTAAATCTCTACAATTGATTCAAATTACTCATCAATACAATGACCCAAATTAAATTGGATTTCAAACCAATTTCAAATATTTTTCTTTCTCTATTTAAACAATCATCTTCTTAAAAAAATTTTACAATAATTTCCTCTCCAATTTTCTCTCCAATCTCTCAATGTGTTTTCTCTCCAAAACTTCAATTTTTATCTAATTTCTTGTGAGATAAATTTTAATTTGAGAGATGTTGAGCCTTGTAATTTTTATTTCTCTAAGTTATTTGTAGGCTTTATTTTGTAAGAATTTTTCTTAAAAAATTGTGAGCAAAATTTTGTATATCCACTCCTTGAGAGAGTTGATGAGATTGTATTGAAATTTTCAAATCTTGTAAGAATTGCACTTGACCTCGAAAAAGAGCATTGTAACGGTTTGATCATGAACTGTAGAAAGGATCAGATTTGTTCTTGCTCCCCAAAAAAGGAACATTGTACCGGTTTGACTCTAAGCTGTGCAAAAAGTCATGTTCTTCAATTGAATGTCCAAGAGGAGCTTTGGGAAGTAGAGTAGACCGGTGTTGCCGAACCACTATAAATTTCCGGTGTCATTTTTTTTTCTCTAACCATTCTCTACTTAATTTTTGCAATTAATTTTTATCATCATACATTGCATGAAATTAATTGCTACAATTTGTTATTCGTGCTTTATGTGGAATATTTACATTGAAATTAATTTAGGTGGTTGAAATGTTATTTCTAATTTATTGATTAATTTTGTGTTAAAATTATGTGTTCGTAAAAAGTTTACTTATTTGTTTAAATTGGGTCGACCTATTAAAAAATTTATAAAATTTCATTAAACCCTATTCACTCCCCTCTAGGGTTGTCATACCGATCCAACAATTGGTGATATCAGAGCGAGATTACGCTCTTCTACAAAAATTATTTTTCAAAATTTATCTCAATTAAAGTATCAAGTTAATTTTTGAAAAATTATTTGAAAAACTTAATTTGTTAGAGTTATGGATGACTTTAGATTTTCTTTACAGCTATTGTATTGTAGATCTCCATTATTTGATGGTAAAAAGTATGATATTTGGAGACATAAAATAAAAGGTTTTTTGCTTGCTATTGATTTTGATATTTTGTATGTTTGTGAAAATGATTTATCAAAATCAAAATTGAGTGATGAAATGCTTTCTTTTAACTCTCAAGCTATAAATATCATATGTTGTGCTTTAGATAGAAAAATATGTAATAAAATTTCACATTTTACATATGCATATGATATTTGGAATTTTTCTTCCGAATATGTAGTGTTGAAAATTCTTCTTGCACTACTAATGATTTATTTGACGTGAAGAAGAATTATAATTCTCAAAATCAAGAAAAATTTCATGAAATGGAAAAAAGAAAAATGTTATGGATCGTCCATGTGTTTGATGGCTCATTCGAATGATGAATCCAATCTCAAAAGTGATGAGGACGAGGTAAACCATAAACCCCCTTTATATGATGAATTGTTTGATACTTTTGAAAATATGCAACATGATTTAGAAAAAGTTAAGTTCTAAATATGTTAAACTATCAATGAAATATGAGACATTATTCATAGAGAATAAATCTTTGATAAATGAAAATACTTGTTTGAAAAGTAGAGCTAATGATATGTTGTTGCATGAAAATGTTGATAATTTTTGTGATGAGAAAGTTGGATTGAACGATAGGATTAAATTTATAGAAAAAGAGAATGAGGAACTCAAATATATATCATGTGAATTAAAAATTGAATTGAATGATTTGAGAAATAAAAATGAGAAAGTTGAATCTTTTTCTTTGGAATTAAAAAATGAAATTGATATTTTTAAATCTAGCAATATATCTTTAGAAAAGGAGAAATTTTATTTTATTGATAAAATTAAATCTTTTGAGCTTGATGTTTGTGAGAAAAATGATCTTTTGGATGTCCTTAAAAAAAATGTTTGCTAGTAAGGAGCTTGAACTTGCAAAAGATTCTATTAAGAAGTTGACAATAGGTGCTCAAAGATTAGACAAAATAATTGAAGTAGGCAAATCTTATGGTGATAAGAGAGGTTTAGGCTATATTGATAAATGTTCTACTCCTTCATATTCTAAAACTATCTTTGTTAAAGCATCTCCTATTGTGCCTGAGCTTAGTATTCCTAGCTAAAGTTGTGTTTAAGAATGTTAAAACTAGCTTTGTGTCTATATGTCATCGTTGTAGTGTTGAAGGTCATATTCGACCTAAGTGTTTTAAATTGAAATATGCTCATACTACTTATTCTAGAAGAATTTTTTTCTCAAAGGGCAAAGTTGAAAAATGCTACAAATGAAAATTTCCCAAAGAAAAGTAGGATATGCATAAGTAAAAGATAATTATTTGCATAATGTTGTTTGTTCCTCATGTGGCAAGTATCAACATAATGCTTATTCTTGTTACTTTTTCCAACATGGAAATGATAGAAATATGCATGCAAAATTTAACTTTGTGCCTAAACATGCTCATGCTATAACTAATTATTTGCATAGTGCTAAATTTGTACCTAAGCACATGTTCATGGAAAATCAAATTGTATGCATAATGTCAATTTTGTGGAGTTAGAGGTCATATTAAATCTAATTGTTTTAAATTGACAAATTCTCCAAGGAAGAATTTCTTTAAGAAAAATAGTGTGCAAAATAATTTTGTTAAAAATAAATTATTGTCTAATGTTGTGTCATATGACAAAATTGGTCATAAATTCGATATTTGTTATTGGCAAAAAATCAACACTAAAGATGTTGGAACAAATTTGAAATGGGTTCCAAAATCCTTGTTCACTAACAATGAAGGACCCAAGAAATGGGTACCAAAATCTTTTGGTTGAGCTTTGTTTTTGTAGGCATGATTTCAAGAAATTAATGATTCCTTTGGACTTAAAATTTGGAAATAAATTTCATTGAAGCAACATAATGGCTTGCTTGAACACATCAAGAAAAATGACATATTCGGTATTTTTTTTTTTTGTTATTGAGATTATTGTGCTATGATTTATTTTTTTTATAGAATTTTTCTCTCTTTTATAGGTTAGAAAAATTAAAATGATTTCTTATATTTTATTGTTCATTAGATTAAATGTCTTTGAGTATATCGAGAATATTTTTGGCATTAATCTTTATTGCTTGATTATTTATGGATTAGTGGGTTAATTCTATTAAAAACATTGTGGTAAATTATTTTGAGACTTATCCATAATCTTTATTGTTTATTGTTTGAAATATAATAATTGAATATCTATTTTGGTATATTTCACACGATGTTGAGGATATTGAGTTTTGAGAACTATTGTTCTTAATAGTTGAAACATATCGTTCAATTATCTTGAAAAATAAATGTGCATTATTTTGCTATGTTTCCAATGTTTATGTTATTTTTGGTTTTGATATAAGTTGATAAAATTCCTCAGAGATTAATTTTCTTAAGTTATCATTTAGGTGTAAATTTGTTTTTGTGCTAACCATGAGATTTGGATTACTATTTGAAATATCACTTGTCTTGCCATATTTTCTTAAATAAAATTTAATGTTATTATTTTTTTTCCTAATAATTTCTTTGAAAAATATTGAACTACAATGATTTTTTAATATATCTGTACAAATTTTTGGAATGATTTTGCTTTATGTTAGTTTATCACCTTGGTATCTAATGATTTTTATTTTCTAAAAAGAGATTGCATATTTTTAGGGGGAGTTATATCATTTAGAAGTGATTTTTTTGTGAATGATATTTATTTTTCATATTGATATTTATTGTTTACTCACTTTATGTTAATTTTTCTAAGTATATGCTTAGTAAATTTGAAATGACGAGAGTAGTTGATCAAAAGTTTCAAGTGTATCGAAGGTAATTTTGCAAAAACTCTCATGAGCACCTCCACTAAGCTTGAAAAGGGTGAAAAAGGTAAATGTGAGGATATTAAAGTTTATTGAGATACGTTGGAACTTTACCTCTCTTATGCATATTGTGTATCTATTTAGCGAAGTAAGTATATTGAACTAAAATTTATTTTATAATTCCTTATAAATGATGCCTTTTGATTTTCTTGATAATTATTTTTAGAAGGCATCTTGATAGGGGGAGTTTACATAAAAACTTATGCTAAATATCTTTCTGTCCTTTATTGAGGGGAGTGTTAAATTACTTAAAAAAACAGGGAGTGTTTTATGTTTCTTGTTTATTATTTTTCTTACTTATCCTTTTTGATTGATTCCAATTGGAGGAGAGATATTAAGAAAACTGAATAATCTTGTGAGAAATTATGTTACAATTAAATTTATGATTGCCTTGATTGTGCTTCATGTTATCTCACACACAACTTTCATTACATTTTTTTAGTGGTTCGTCATTATCAAAAAGGGGGAGATTGTTCGCTTTTTGGCCCTTAATCTCGGTTAATTAATGTAATTAATTAACGTTTTGATGATAACAAATACAGTTAGTATTAATTGTTTTTTTGTGTAAGAATTATTGTTATAAAGTAAAATTTATTATGAGCTTCAATCATATTATATGATTTATTTATAATATGTATTTTATTTATTAATAATTTTAGTGTTTTAAAGTATCCACAACGTAGAGCTCTAACGCATCTTGATCATTTAAATCGGACCTCAAACGGAGAAGTAACGATCAAAACAAACCAATTTCAAATATTTTTCTTTTTCTATTTAAACAATGGTCTCCTTCAAAAATGTTTACAAAATTTCCTCCCTAATTTTCTCTCCAATCCCTCAATGTTTTTCCTCTCCAAAACTTCAATGTTGTTCTAATTTATGGTGAGAGAAATTTTAATTTGAGAGATCTTGAGCTTTTAATTTTTATTTCTATACGCCATTTTTGGGCTTTATTTTGTAGAAATTTTTCTTACAAAATTGTGAGCGAAAATTTGAATATTCATTCTTTGTGAGAGTTTATGAGATTGTATTCAAATTTTCAAATCTTGTAAGGGTTGCTCTTGAGTCCGAAAAAGAGCATTATAACAGCTTGATCCTGAACCGTGGAAAGGATTGATTTAGTCTTGCTCTAAAAAATAGAACGTTGTACTGGTTGGACTCTAAGTCGTGGAAAGAGTCAAGTTCTTCGATTGAACATCCAAGTGGAGTAGGCCGGTGTTGTCAAACCACTATAAATTTATGGTGTCATTTTCTCTAACCCTTCTCTATTTATTATTTTGCATTACAATTTCCTTTTGTTCTTTAAATACATTTGTGATTAGTTGATAGGACAAATGAGATTCACTATTGGTGTTATATTTGTTAGTGATATAGTTTACCTAATTTTGGTACATTGATCATATATTATATATCTCTCCCTAATGATAAAATTTACCCTATTTTCATTTTGATTTCTGTTTTCTTTTTTAACAAAAATATATAGATAGATGATACTGTAGATATATAAATTTTGGGCCAATCATAAACGGTCACGTCATTATCTATTTTATTTAGAGATTAATTCTATGTTAACCCTAAATTAAAATTAAAGATAAATTGACAATTAAAAATATGTAATTGGGTCATATCAGAATGAACTTCAAATCAATTTGGTTCACAAACTTGGTCCGAAACCCAATTTACCATGAGACCATGTGGATAAATATTTAAATTTAAATCCATTTAAAGAATTGGGCTTGGCCCAAAATTATCCAAGCCCAATGGCCCACCAAAGCCTATGAAAACCTCTATAAATAGAGGGAACCTCATTCATTTGCAAGTTCAGAATTTCATAATTGAGAAAATTCACACAAAATTGAAGACTCTCTGAAGACTTGAAGACTTTTGAAGAACATAGAACTTCAATCTGAATTCAAGAACAAGCACGTCAACTTCACATCAAGTTCGAGAGAAGGAATCAGAGGATAAAGTTTAGAGATTGAATCCACTATACAACACATACAAACAATATAAAAGTTCAACTCCATGAAATATAATTTCTCCGAAAATTTCGTGCGAACAAATTGACACGCCCAATAGGACAATCTCTAACTCTCATCTCTTTCTCAAGACTTAAAGTTTTCCAAGAAAATCAATGGAATTCAAAATGGCTTCTACAACAGTTGTTATCATAAGTAACCTTCATACGGGTCATATCACCCATAGTTACTCTGATGAACTCTAGCTACATGAGAATCAAACTCTTCCTATTGCTACGAACAAAGTAACGATGCTGTAAGAAACATTTATTGAAAATGAGTTTCTTGTTAATCATAACCCTTTATTTGATCCTGATCCTAACACAGTCTCTATTATGATGACTGATGCAAGCACTATGGATGAAAAAATGGCAGAAATCGAGAGGAAAATCATATATTTGATGGAGACTATCGAAGAAAAAGATTCTCAAATTGCCTCTCTAAATAATCAGATTGAAATTTGGGATGCTGAGTCGAGTCAAATCCCTACTTTCAAGATAAATGATAAGGGAAAGACTATCGCTCATGAAAATCAATCACAACATTCTACTTCGATTGCTTCACTTTCTGTTCAACAACTCCAAGACATGATAACAAATTCCATTAGAGCTCAATACGGCGGATCCTCTCGAAGTACTCTCTTGTATTCAAAACCATATTCCAAGAGAATTGACAACTTGAGAATGCCTGTTGGGTACCAATCACCAAAGTTTCAGCATTTCGATGGAAAAGGTAATCTCAAACAACATATTGCTCACTTCGTCGAAACTTGTGAGAATGCTGGTACGAGAGGAGATCAACTGGTCAAGTAGTTCGTCCGAACGTTGAAGGGAAACGCCTTTGAATAGTATACAGATCTAGAGCCTGAAACGATCGAGAGCTGGGAACAGCTTGAAAGAGAATTCCTTAATCACTTCTACAATACGAGGCGAATTGTCAGCATGATGGAGCTCACTAATACTAGACAACGAAAAGGTGAACTCGTTATTGACTCTATAAACCGATGGAGAGCTTTAAGTCTTGATTGCAAAGATAGACTTACTGAACTATCTGCTGTCGAATTTGGTGTGTGTGTTGCCCTAAACTCGTAATTTGTATTTTGTAAAAAGAAATGTCTATTTAATAAAGTCTTATTCAATAAATTTGTTGTTAAATCATAGCTTTGCATTATCAAAAATCCAATAAACTAAACATCTAAGGTTATTTGTGATGTAATCGGGACAGTATATATACTGGGTATATAGTTGTTATACGGGGTATATATTTGATATACCCCTGATATATGAATGGATAATGTCCCGTGAATAACCTAAAGGGTCTATAGTATATGGATAAGGCTGGGTACCTTATCCTGGTAACACTATGGATAC
>NW_019104871.1:101421-117395 GCF_001995035.1 Momordica charantia | reverse complement strand
ATAAATAATTAAGTGTTAATTATTTATGTATATATATATTTATTAATTATTAATTGGATTAATAATTAATTATATTAATTAATTTGATTAATTAATTATATATATATATATATTTTTTAATTATTATTACATATTATATATATATTAATATTATTATTATTATTAATATTAACTCCCCTGCAAAATTGCAGGGGAGTGGGAGGTTTTGTGACCCTTCTTCTTCTCCTGCAAGTGTTGGAGAATGAAAAAGAAGGTGTTACAGAATAGAACAAGAAAAAGGAAAAAGGAAAACTCCCAGGATTTCTCTCAAGTTCTCTCAATCTCTCCCTCTCTTCAATCAAGGTTCTACCACAAGCACGATCCGGAGACCCAATAGGATAGCGAGGAAGATCCAGTGGTGGTTTTCGAGGGGAATTCACTGAAGAAACGTTCTTCAAAGGTTTGTTTTTCCCCTGTATTTTCCTTCTTTAAAACTCAATTTTGTATCCCGAAAATCAGTAAAGAAAATCCGTTTCCGCTCCGGGATTTACATCCCTTCAAAATTATGCACTCAAGTATGCATTGGGAACTGCTTTATATCCTTCAAGGTATAAAACCTCGCATCTTTGAAGAGCTAGCAACTCGTGCTCACGATATGGAACTAAACATTGCTAGTCGAGGAAGAAATGATTATTTAGTACTGGACTTAGAAAAAGAAAGCAAAAGTGTCGAGAAAACTTCAAATGAATCTTTTGGTGTAAACACAATTTCTCCCGAATTGTCTTCAAGAATAAAAGGTAAGAGAATTGGGAAGCAACAAGGAAATGAGAAAAGACGGTTGAGCATGAAAGAAAGGCAAGAAAAAGTCTATCATTTTCCTGATTCCGACATCCCTTATATGTTGGAACAATTACTAGAAACACAATTGATTGTACTTCTTGAGTGTATACGACCAGAAGAAATGGGTAAATTTGATGATCCCAAATATTGCAAGTACCACCGAGTTATCAGTCATCAAGTGGAAAAGTGTTTTGTCCTAAACGAGCGTATCCTAAATTTAGCTCGAGAAGGAAAGATTGAGCTGGATTTCAATGGAATAGCTCAATCAAATCACGCTGCAGTAACAACAAATATAAGCAGCCAAACATCTCAAAGTCTATTCTACAATAAGGGGATAGACTTGATCCAATTTGGAACGTTGAAGCCTATACTATTCGCTCTCAACGGAAAACTTCAAGAAATACCATTAAAAATGTTGTCAAATCCGTCAATCATGGAGAGGAAGACTTGGCTATTATGACTCATCGGAAGAAACAAAAACAAAGTTTTGCAAAGAAGAAGTCACCTATACTTAGCAAAAGCATGAACATCAAGGGAAGAAGAATTCAAGGAAGCCTAAATTAGAGGGGAAAGAAAATAAAGACTCCTCTCGACCTTATATATCGGCGACCTTAAAAGAGTTTTTGCCGATAAATTTTTTCCATATCAAAAAGGAAAAAGAAAATCTTGCAAGTTCGTATTACATAAATGTGGAAGAAGTTGACGACTCCAAAGTAACTGAGCAAAGGACTTTTGTCTTCGATCGCATCAAGCCTTCAGCTACTCGACCTTCAGTATTTCAGAGGATGAGTATGGCCACTGCAAAAAAAGAAAGTCAATGTGTTACATCTATCCCCACTCGATCTTCAGCCTTTCAAAGGCTAAGCATCTTCACGTCAAAGAAAAATCAATCTTCGAAATCTGTTTTTGATCGTCTCGAAGTGTCAAGTGATCAATACGAAACAATGATGAAGATCGTGGATGCAAAATCATCTGATCAAGTGAATGATGACAAGAAAATTCACAGCATTGTTCCTTCTCGTATGAAGAGAAAATTCTCCCTTCTCATAAATATAGAAGGTTCCTTAAAAGTAAAACAAAAGCTCTTCATCTCAACCAATCCTAAAAATGGAGGATATGGAAGTTGTTATGAAAATGAGAGCATTTGAAATATAGCACTCTCATCGTAAGAGTCTAAGCTGCATGATACTCCTGGCACTCATAAGTTTAAAAGGTGAACGACCCAAAAAAAAATCTTGTATCTGAACTACGTTATGACTTGATCCCTTTTTTTAAAAGGGTACGTAGGCAACTTAAAGAAACTTTAAGTTCAGTCCAAGTTTTAAAAAAAAAAGGCGATGCTAAAGTGACGCTGCAAAACGCATATTTACTACCTTACCAAGGGTGACGATACAATGATTAACCCTTTTTAAAGCTAACTGTACAGAAAAATAGAGGATGATCACTGGGGGCATAAACAATCAAATTAGGTTTTGTTCCCCATGATAGGTGTCATCCTCCAAACTGGATCTTCACATGATCGTCGATGAAGAAGTTACAGCCGTTTGATCATTGGCAACAAAGATTTGATCGTTGTGGAAGAAGCTGTAGTTGCATGATCGTTAGCAAAAAAGTTGCAGTTAGACAGAAAAAAAATTGCAGCTGTTTAATCGTTGGTGAAGAAATTGTAGTCGCTTGGATGATATCCTTATATAGGTGTCATCCTCGAAAGGATGGTAACCGTGAGAGATACTTCACCAAATTAGATGGCCTTGTCTCGCGATGATGCGTAAGCCGAATGATATCCCTATATAGGCGTCATCCTCGAAAGGATGGTAACCGTGAGGAATACTTCACCAAATTAGGTAGTCTTGTCCCGTGAGGTTGCGTAAGCCGGATGATATCCCTATATAGGTGTCATCCTCGAAAGGATGGTAACCGTGACGGATACTTCACCAAATTAGGTGGTCTTGTCAATCATTGGAGTATCTTTGCTGCAAGACAGAGAAACAAGCAAACAAAAAGGAGAAAATAAAAATCAGGATGAAGACAAACCTTGATAGTTAGGTTAAGAGTGAAAGTTTGATATCCCAATTCCAATAGAAGAAGCGGCAAGATAAAGTTAGCTCCTAAAAAAAAAGAACGCACGGTCAAAAAAAAATTTTGGCAGAAGGTCTTTAAGTTGAAAAGAAAGGGAAAAAAATTGATTAAAAGAGAAGTGTAGAAAAAAGAAAGGAATAAAAGAAGAAGAATATTGAAATCCTCCCTGCCAGCGGTGAGGAGGTGTTAAAATTAAAATTAAAAAAAAGAGAGAGAGAAATCCTCCCTACCATGCGACAAGGAGTGTAAAAGAAAAATTAAAAAAAGAATAAAAAAAAACCTCCCCCATGTGATAGTGTGTTTTAAATAAAAAAAAATAAGAGTGTTGAAAAAAAATTTATTTTCAACTACAAATAGAAAGAAGAAAAAAAAATGTTGAACAATGTCTCATTTTCGCCCACCAGCATGGAAGACTATTTTTGGTGGAGGAAGTAAATAGCCAGATCACACTGCATGAAGACAAAAGATAGTCATAAATGACTAGAGAAAAAAAAAAGAAAAATGAGAGAAACTTTGAAGCCAACTTTTTCGCTGAACGGCTTCTACCAATGCACCTCAAGACTCAATTTATAGGCAAGGATTTGGGATTCAAACCAGAACAATAATCCAAATCTCAATTCAAATAGGATTCCTTTTTCAAATTATGGTTGGAAATTTGATTGGATTCTTAATTTAAATTTGACCCAAATCAAATCCAACTCAGATAGGATTCCTATTCAAATTCGAAATTGAAATCTGATCGGATTTTAACTCAAATCAGCCCCAAGTATGATTCTTCATTCAAATTCAAATTCTAAACTGGATTGGATATCAAATTTAAATCCAAATCTTCAAATTCATCTCAAATTTGAATTTAAATTATATTCCAACTTTTAAATTACATTGGATAAACTCCACATTTTCAAATTTGATCAAAAATTCAAATTTGAACCATAATCCAACATTCAATTTAAAGTGGGATAAATTCCAAATTTTCAAATTCATATCAAATTTGAATTTGAATTATATTCCAAGTTTTACATTACGTTGGATAAATTCCATATTTTCAAATTTGATCCAAAATTCAAATTTGAAACATAATCCAACTTAATTTTTTGGTAAATTCAAAAAAAAAATCTTGAATTCATCTAAAATTTGAATTTGCATTATATTCCGATTTTTTATAATTAAGTTGGAAAAATTCCATGTTTTCGAATTTGAGCCAAAATTCAAATTTAAACTCAAATCCAACATTTTAAAAGTTGGATAATTCTAAATTTTCAAATTCATCCTAAATTTGAATTTGAATCATATTTTGACTTTTAAATTAAATTCAAAGTTAAAAAAACTTCTGAAGATAATTTAAATTTCAATGGATAAATTTCAGATGTCTCATTTTAAATTGTGCAAATTNTTTATTTTCAACTACAAATAGAAAGAAAGAAAAATGTTGAACAATCTCTCCTTTTCACCCACGAGCATGGAAGCCTATTTTTGCTGGAGGAAGTAAATGACCAGATCTCAGTGCAAGACAAATGATAGTCATAAATGACTAGAGAAAAAAAAAAGAAAAGAAGAAAAGATAAAAAAGAAAAGAAGAAGCTTTGAAACCAACCTTTTCCTGTGCTCTTACAAATACACTTGAAGGCTCAATTTATAGGCAAAAAGTTTAGGTTTAAACCAGAATAATAATCCAAATCCCAATTCAAATAGGATTTCTTTTTCAAATAAGGGTTAGAAATTTGATTCGCTTCTTAATTTAAATTTGATCCAATTCAAATCCCAACTTGCATAGGATTCCTTTTTCAAATTGTAGTTGGAAATTTGATTGGGTTCTTAATTTAAATTTGACTCAAATCAAACCCTTTTCAAATTATGGTTGGAAATTTGATTGGATTCTTAATTTAAATTTGACCCAAATCAAATCCCAACTTAAATATCATTCATTTTCAAATGATGGTTGGAAATTTGATTGGATTCTTAAGTTGACGCAAATTAAATTCCAACTCATATAGGATTCCTATTCAAATTGGAAATTCAAATCTGGTGGGATTTTAACTCAAATGAGCTCACAAGTGGGACTCTTCATTCAAATTCAAATTCTAAATTTGATTGCATACCAAATTTAAAACCTTTTCAAATTCATCCAAAATTTGAATTATATTCCAACTTTTAAATTAAGTTTGATAAGTTTCATATTTTCCATAAATTCAACGTTTAAATTAAAGTTGGATAAATTCAAAAAGAAAAAAAAAATTGAATTCATCCCAAATTTGAATTCGAATTATATTCCGACTTTTAAATTGGGTTGGATAAATTCCATATTTCCAAATTTGATCCAAAATTCAAATTTGAACCATAAATCCAATGTTTAATTTAAAGTTGGATAATTTCGAAAAAATTTGAATTCAGCCTAAATTTGAATTCGAATTAAATTCTGACTTTTAAATTGGGTTGGATAAATTCCATATTTTTAAATTTGATCCAAAATTCAAATTTGAACCATAAATCCAGCATTTAATTTAAAGTTGGATAATTTCAAAAAAATTTGAATTCATCCCAAATTTGAATTCGAATTATATTCTAACTTTTAAATTGGGTTGGATAAGTTCCATACATTCAAATTTGATTCAAAATTCAAATTTGAACCATAAATTCAGCGTTTAATTTTAAGTTGGATAATTTCAAAAAAATTTGAATTCATCCCAAATTTGAATTCGAATTATATTCTAACTTTTAAATGGGGTTACATAAGTTCCATATTTTCAAATTTGATCCAAAATTCAAATTTTAACCATAATCCAGCTTAATTTTTGGGTAAATTAAAAAAAAATTATTGAATTCATCCCAAATTTGAATTTGAATTATATTCCAATTTTTTGAATTAAGTTGAAAAAATTTCATGTTTTCAAATTTGAGCCAAAATTCAAATTTGAAATCAAATCAAAAGTTTGATTTAAAGTTGAATAAATTCCAAATTTTCAAATTCATACCAAAATTGAATTTAAATTATATTTTGACTTTTAAATTAAATTCAAAGTTAAAACTTCTAAAGATAATTTAAATTTCAATGGATAAATTTCAGATGTCTCATTTTAAATTGTGCAAATTTATTGTCAATTGGACCTACCACGATATCTTGATCCACGATTAAATTTTTTCAAAATTATGACTTAAATTCATCTTTTTTATTGCACGATATTTTCGAAATTCAGCCACAATTATGTTTGGCATAAATTTCGAAAAGTGGGCATTTGTAGAACCATAAATTTTGAGCCAATCATAAACGACCACGTCATTATCTATTTTATTTAGAGATTCATTCTATATTAACCCTAAATTAAAATTAAAGATAAATTGACAATTAAAATATGTAATTGGGTCATATGAGAATGAGCTTCAAATCAATTTGGTTCACAAACTTGGCCCAAAACCCAATTTAGCACGAGACCATGTGAATTAATATTTAAATTTAAATTAAATTTAAATCCATTTAAAGAATTGGGCTTGACCCAAAATTATTAAAGCCCAATGACCCACCAAAGCCTATGGAAACCTCTTGAAATAGAGTGAACCTCATTCATTTTCAAAGTTCAGAATTTCATAATTGAGAGAATTGACACAAAATTGAAGACTGTCTGAAGACTTGAAGATTCGAAGACCAACTTGAAGAACATAGAACTTCGATCTGAAATCAAGAACAAGCATCTCAACTTCACATCAAGTTCGAGAAAAAGAATCAGAGTATAAAGTTTAGAGATTGAATCCACTATACAACACATACAAACAATATAAAAGTTCAACTCTACGAAATATAATTTCTCCGGAGATCTCGTGTGAACAGATAGATGTAACGAACACACGTTATACTTCATGTATCTATCACTATTAGTGAAGATTGTTCGGTGTTGGATTAAGACGTCATTCCTACTTGTTTCTATTTTGTTAATGATAGTATTTTCATAGTATTGGTAACTTATCGTCTTATATCTATCAATGGTATAATTTGCCTCATTTCCATTTCAATTCTTTGCTTTGTAAAACTTATATATCAATGACAGATGTAATTCATGGTTGTAAGATCGTAGGGTGTTGGGCAGGGGCAGATCTACAGTAGGCCGAGCGAGCCCCCCCTCAACTTTGAAATGTTTCAATTATATACAAACTAATGTCCCAAATGAACATAAAATTTTAGATTGGCGTAGTGGAAGAAGGGGCCAAGCCCCCCTAAGATGTCGGTGTTCGAGCCTATTTTTGTTAAAAAATTTCTTGCGTTTATAGAGGTATATGTATGTATGTATCTATATATATTATCAAATTATAAAAATGAATATTATATTATAAAATATACTAAATAACAAATCTTTATAAAAATTTCTTTATGCTTTCAAAAAATAAATAAATAAAATTTTCTTTATTTAAATATGTCAAATTTTTTACATATTTTAATTGTTGCGGTTTATTTTTATCAAATTTTCGAGTTTTTTTTTTTGAATTTTGTAGAGTCCAAATAAGTCAGACAATTTTGAGATTAATTGTTTAAGCTACTTTTTTTAAAAAAAAAATTTAGGTACTATGAATTTGATGTTATTTTTAATATAATAGTTAGTAAAAAAAAACAATTGAACAATAATTTTTTATGTTCGAGACCAAATTTGTAAAAAATATTTACAAAAATGACATTATCAGCCTCAAGATCATACTTTTATGACATTCTAAAAATTACTTACTTGTAAATTAATTGAAGCCCCCATCAAAATTTATGGATCCATCAGTGGTGTTGGGTGACTATCGAAGTTGATCAATATAGATGTTTCTCCTTTCTTTCTCTCTATCTTTTTTATTTTTGGTAAAACATTCAATCTAAGTTTTTTTTTTTTTGGCATGAATCATATCGACCCTTGGGATTTCTCTAGAAGTCTCATAAACCAGCCAATAATGCAAACATTATAACTTATAGAATAATAAACAGTTCTTGTTTTTAAACTCATAATTTTTAGTTTTTTGTTTTAATATAATGTAATCAATATGTAGTTAATTTGGTATTAAATAGCGAAGGTCCAACTACTTATGATGAACTATTTTGTCTTCTTTTTGAGTTCAAACAATTGTATGATTAGATCAAACCATCAACATCTGTGATTACAATAGGATAGGACTATGTTAGAATTGACTATTTGAAAGTAACTTTGAGTATGATACATCTTTGCTTGCTTGTCATGTTCTAAGCGTTTAGACGTTCTTGCCTCTTGTCGTTGGTTCTTATATCCAGTTTTTAAAAACAAGTATTTGGTAATTGTTCCTATTTCCCATTTCTCATTTACTAAGAAATTTTTACACGTTTCCAAACTTGTAAAAATTTTGGAAACAACAAAATCAACTTTTTTTTGGTCATTCTCGTTTAAAGTTTTCTTTTCCAAAAATTGAACTTTTTTAATTTAAAATTTTGTAAACAAGAAAGGATTACAAAACATATATTTTTTTAATAATAAAAGGCAAGAAACAAGAAATAAGAAACAATTACTAAAGGCAACTTTATTTCTATTTATTAAAACGAGAAAACAAGAAATAAACAATATGAAACGAGAATAATGTTATCCGACGGAACCTTACATTCAAATCTAATTCTATTGATGAGCGATTTAGTTGGTAGAGCTCCATAAATAGAAGAAGAAGCCTCAATTCAACAACAAGCCCGCCGGTTGGAAGCTTTGAAAGAAGGACCAAATGAGATGGTGAAGAAGGAGAAGTTAGATGAATATGGTCCTTCTTCCTATCTTCTCCTTGTCCTCTTTGTCCATGTATTTTGCATTTTGGCACCATTCCATTTCAATTGAGGTGTTTTTTGGGTTGCCTTTGTATTATATATTGTTACAGGGATGGCCACAGTCTCGTATCATAGAAATCTTACCCACAGGAGCTTCAGATTTCCGAAATGGCTCGAGTATTTTCTTGCTTATTGCGCCACTCATGCACTGCAGGTTTGATATTTAAATCCTTATTTTTAAAAGAATGACTAAAGCCTAGGAATAAGTGTAAATTAGACCCGTGCAGTTTAATTCAATGGTAGTCGTAAATCTATCTAGTATAATTCAAATGACATATTACAATTATAGCATAATTATATTGGACATAAATCAGGAATTCAAAGTTAGCCAAAGTTAGTTAATAAGTATTATGATTATAATTAATCAATATTTAGAATAATGATTACACATAAAATTAAAGTAATTTATTAATATTATTAAGTTAATCAATATACTATAAGTCTTCAAAAGTGAAAATAACATGCAATTATTTAGTATTTTTTTTTAAAGATGTTGAGTTTTTTTTTCTTTTTTTGGAAATAAAGATGTTGAGCTTTTAATTACTTCTAGAAAAATAATATATATGTATTTCCAAATAAGATGAAACAAACTATTCAAATTTGTTAGAATACTTGTGTTTATAATTATGTGATAATTATTTACGTATCACTTTGTCTTCGATTTAATACTCATATTAACTAATGATGATGTTTTCAAATTTTAGGGTGATCCAATCAGCTGGGTAAGACACAGATGGCATCATTGATATGTTGATATTGAAAAAGATCCGCATAGTCCTATTAAAGGATTTTGGTTCAGTCATATAATGTGGCTTTTTGATTTATATAGTTTGAATGAAAAAGTTTCTTCAAACAATTTTAGTGATTTTCAAAGGAAAGAAAGAAACATCTATATGGCATTCTTCAAGCACGAAAATCAAGACAATATCATCGACTTGGAAAAGCAAACTTTCTATCGATTTCTTCGATACCTGACAGTGAAATGAGGCCCTCTATTTATAGGTTTAGGTTCCGATAGGGGTTACGACAGGTGGTTACCTTGGTCGGATTTGAGGTCGGATGTGTCTGGTTCAAGCAGATCGACCTCAGACATATTCCTGAAAATATTGAGTGAATTCCTCAATAGGAAGTGGTGAATGTCCCATCTCGGAAGGATCCAAGATGGAGCTCCATAAGCTTATTCCTCTAATTCTTTTGTTAACGGCGAATCCCCATTTTCCACGTGGCGAAAGTGTATTTCTTCCCCAAACATTGGCCCCCTCTCTGTTGGGTTCGATCTCGACCTGGTAGAAAAGTTCGTTATATTTGGGGAAACTGATTCGCATTGTGACTTCCGAGGCCGATACGATAAATGTTACCATTGGGAAATCTAGAAAACGAGACCGTCAATCGGCGCACACTTGATTACCACTAACCTTCAGACTTTTTTCGATCTGAGATGTCTAATTTGGGACACGTGTGCGACTAATATTGAATTTCGGGTTACTATAAATACCCCCAAGGATCTGTTTCCGTTTTTTACACTATTTGAAATTTTGGAGTCCGACCTCATCAGATCGGAATCTTTAGGTAAATCTCGTCCTTCTCTTTAAATTTTCTTTTTTTCTTACTTTTGGAGTCATGTCGGTGTCTTTTAGTTTCTCAAGCTCAAGTAATAGTAGTTCATCTAGTGAGGCAGCTTGGAGTCGGGACCCTTCGCCTGGGAGGGCTGATTCCGTAGAGAAGTTTGCTAGTAGGTTAGACTCCAAGTTAGAAGAGGAAATAGATAACTTTAGGTTCTCAGAAGACGAGGGAGATGACAGTGACACCTCGACCTCGAGCCTAGGTTTAGAATATTCTTCCCAAATGCTTGAGAACACCTCGGCCCTCTGCGTAGGAGGTATAGTATTCCAAACGACATCCTTCTTGGGCTTCCAAAGGAAGAGGAACGAGCTGACAATCCACCTGAAGGGTGCGTGACCCTTTACCTTAAAATGTTCGAATATGGTTTTCGCCTTCTCCTTCACCCTTTAGTGCAGAAATTCCTATTCCGAACTAGATTAGCGCCTGCTGAGGTGGCCCCAAATGGATGTGGGGTCATTTTCAGTTTAGCCGTTTTATTCTGGCTTAGATGTAGAGAAGTGGATGACCTGGACCTCCTCGGAGTCGACCAGCTTCTGGCTTGCTTCGAGGTTAAGTGAATCTCTAGAAAGCCTGGAAGATACTACCTGTGTGCCAGGAAAAGTGCATGAGACATCCTAAAGGGTCCAACCTCCATAAAGAAGTGGGTTGGAAAGTGGTTCTTCACCTCTAGCGCGTGGCTGGCCAGGAACGAGTCTGACCTGCCTTTCTTCAACGTCCCCTATAGATTTGGGAACTTAAGTAAGGAGTAAAGTCTTTACTTGCTTTCCCTTATTTCTCTGCATTATTTTAACTCGAAACTTTACCAATTTCAGTCGCTATAAGGCCGATCCCTCAACTTTCCAAGCCGACCTTCAACGCACTAAAGTTTTTTAAAGGCAGATTCAAGAGTGGTAAGCAGATCAGCACGCTTATCACTGACAAGCTCCTTCTTTCCTCCGAATTGCTCGACTACAATCCTCTTCTAGCCCCACCCGAAGCTCGGAGACCGAACTCTGAACTAGGTCAGTTGCTTTTGAATGTTTTTATGCTTGATATCAGACGCTTTTCGTACCTTGCGGTTAACTCACAATTGTTTCTCTTTGCAGCGATGGTTTGTGGCTTCTCCCAAGATGTTCGGCACAAGTGCTCACACACTGGACAAGCTTCTATGAAGAAGGAGGCACCTGGCCCTACTGCCACTGACCCTCCCAAATGATTTGATAAAGTTTTGTTTAGATTTATTTAAAGGTTTGAAATTGATATTTTTTTTATTTGTGAAATATTTGAAATCATGTTTTAGAGGATTGATAAAGTTTGTTTTAAATTATTTCAATGTTTTGAATTAATTTAATATTGAAAGTAAGTATTTGTTTTGCATTTTATTTGAAAGATATTTTGATTGATTTGATAGGGCTATCCGGATATGCCATGATTTTTGTTTTGAGGAATGTTTTGCTTATTTGGGGTAGTAGCGTAATTTGAAATTGATGGATTTCTGTTCTGGCTTATTTGTGGGAAGGCACTTTTGTGGTTTGACATTCCTTCGGAATGAAGATTCATGTGTGTGTTATTCAATCACATGGCCTCACACTTAAGTAACTCTGTTCTGGTCGATATTATTTCGACAACTCTATTCTGGTCGATATTGTTTCGACAACTCTGTTCTGGTCGATATTAATTCGACAACTCTGATAGAAGCTTCTGATTGATTTGGCGTTACCGACGGGTAACCACATATGTTCTGTAGGCTACCCAAATAATGCAACCTTCCACTCTGATTTTGAAAGTATGAATGAATGTAAGATTGTTTTGAATGTTTGAATGATTTAGTTATTCGAAAGTTTAAAAGTTGTACCAAATGTTTGAGAAGGAATTTTGAAAGTTTTGATTGGAAGAAAGTTTGTTTTGAAGGATTTTGAATTTGATCAAACGAAAGTTCCTTTTGAATGAATGAAAGTTTGTTTTGAAAGAATGAAAGCTTGTTTTGATTGACTGAAAATTTTACCTTATTTGAAGACTTTGTTTCTGAAAATTTAGTTTGTTTTGAAAGTTTTGAAAATTGTATTAAATATTTTAAAGGACTTTAAAAGTTTTGATCTGTTCGTATTTTTGTTTACGAATGTTTTGAAGGGAAAATGAATTTTGAAATTCGATATGGAAATTGCTTATTGAGTATTTTTGTACTCATTTTTTTTGTTTTCCTAAATGTTTTTCAGATGAAGGATTGAATGATCGTTCTGGTAGAAGGTGAAGTTTAGCATACTAGCATGAGTTTGAAAGTCATCTTCCTATTTAGTTAAGTTAGTTTAGAAAAATTCTGTAAAGAAATTGCTTCCGCTGAATAATTTTAGTTCTTAAGGTTTCTTGAAAGTTACGTTTCCGCATTTTGTCAGAATGACCGTATTAGAAAATACGGGTTGTTACATGAACTCTTTCCTCAATTGACCATAGGTCGAGATCGACCCCACCGGCAGCCTCCTGTACCAGAGCCGAGCGCTCCTCGTGAAAGCATCTGAAAGGCTCAGCACTTGATGGCGTCAGATGCCGCTTGGAAGTCCATGAGACCCTCAAAGACCTCTAAGTAGTCCTTTGGGTCCTTAGACCCGTCGTAGGGCTTCATGGCTAGCGTCTTGAACTTCAGAGGGATTGGGGCCTCCAATACGTCCGAGGTGAATGGCGATTGACCCATATCGCCATCATCGAACGGGCTTTCCTTCTTTTCGCACTAAGCTTTAAATGCCTCGACTTGTTCGTCGAATCTGTGTTTCATCAAATCGAACTCTTCCCTCGTAATCACGGCCTAATGCGAAGGGAAGACCTACACAAGAGGGTAAAATCTCCAACGCTCAAGTCAGTAAGTAGCTCGGACTCAATATTAAGTTCGAGGAGAAATTCGATACCTGATAGTGAAATGAGGCCCTTTATTTATAGGTTTAGGTTTCGATAGGGGTTACGACAGGCGGTTACCTTGGTCGGATTTGAGGTCGGATGTGTCGGGTTCAAGCAGATCGACCTCGGACATGTTCCTGGAAATATCGAGTGAATTCCTCAATAGGAAGTGGTGAATGTCCCATCTCAAAAGGATCCAAGATGGAGCTCCATAATCTTATTCCTCTAATTCTTCTGTTAACGGCGAATCCCCGTTTTCCACGTGGCGAAAGGGTATTTCTTCCCCAAACACATTTTTCATCTAATTGCTCTTGCAATCTTGTTGTATGGAATCGGAGGAGTACCTTTTATCATAGGGGGAATGGTAATATGAAATCACTTATCATTTATTCATATTTTGTTATTTTTTTTAGTACAACATGTCGGGGATGAGATTTGAACTCACAACCTCTTAGATAGAGGTATATATCAATTATTGCTTCTATGACCTCTTAGTTAGTTAGAGATAGGTGTCTTAACCACTTGAGTATTTTTTTTAATACTTTGTCCGTAGTCATTCAGATAGTATAATATGTTTATCTGTCCTCTATCAAATAATTTACTTACTGAATTAGTCCTTTCATTACTCAAAAAGAAAAAAAAGGGGGATAAAAAGATAAAACTAATCCTTACCTTCTATTTTTAACTATTTGCAGTGTGCTCATCTCGTAGCGAGTTTACAAGCAATATTTATGGTAAATTCAGCATGTCATATATGGGGAAAGCGACAATGGAATACAAACGATTTATCTAAAAACAACGGGTAACTTGCTTCTTTTTTCTCTTAATCTATACAATTCAGAAGTAAAATAAGCTTTTAATAGATTTTAAATCTTATTTTGTCTCTAACTGTTATGTTTATCTTGTTTTTTCCATAAATTTTCAAATGTTTTGATTTAGTGTCCCCACTTTTAAATATTTTACTTTTATTATGTAAAATTATTATAATACTCGGTTACTTAATCATCCAGTAAAAACTTACACATCCATCTAGAAACTTGATACTAAAATTAATGAATCTCCCGTGAATATTTATGTTTACAAATATAAACTGATAAAATAGATTAACAAAATGAAATAATTTATAAATGAATGTTATGTTTTTTAATTTTTAATTTTCTTTTTAGACAAAATGAATCTGAAAGATAAAAATCAAAATAATTTCAAAATTTAAATATGTATTTTCTATTTGAAAAGGTTGGTGGCTTTGATTACATTTGGAGAAGGATGGCCTAATAAGCACCACGCGTTTGAGTATTCAGCGAGATTGGTCATGAATGGTGGCAGATTGACTTTGGTTGGTATTTTATTATGTTACTTCAAGCAACCGGACTGGCGACTGGTGTAAAATTGCCCTCCGAAACAACAAAAAAAAAATGGTAGCTTTGGACCAACCAAAGGTTCGACTTCTTTAAGTCTATAATCAATTAAGATGTGTTATAATTTATGATAAAGAATAATGTTATAAGGTTACTTCTTGGTGTTCTATAACTGTTAGTAGAACCTGTTTGGGGGTTGAAAATCGTACTGCCACGTGGAGGACAGAAAAAATGTAAAACTTTGGAGGTCTTCCGTTTCGTGGCCGACCTGAAGATCTTCCTTTTGATGGCCGACCTGAAGTGGCCGACCTAAAGAGCTCCACTGAGGGTTGACCTAAAGAGCTCTACTGAGGGCCGGCCTGAAGAGCTCCCCTGAGGGCCGACCTGAGGCCTTCCCTAAAGGCCGATCTGAAGGTCTTCCCTGAAGATCATTCATGGGAGGAACGACCTTCCACACTTAGCCAAATTCCAGATGACAAGAGTATGAACTAAAATAGCTACTCCCGATAGGCCGACCTTGGTCCCGACATGCTCAACCGCTGGTCGAATTCCTTGTCGGGTACCTCAACCTATAAATAGGGCACTTCACTCTTCAGTCAGGTATGGTATTCTAGCTCGGCCTCCATACTAAGGTCGGACTCAAAACTGACTTGAGCGTCGGAGTGTTTGTTCCCTTGTGCAGGTCTTTCCTCGCCAAGTGGCCTTTCAGCTCATTCCTGACACCAGCTCATCCCAGTCAGCCGACGTTGACCCTTTGAGCTGGTAATCCCTTTCCAAGGAAACCTAAGCTCTTCCTGCAGTCATACCTGAAAAGCAGGTCATGCTCTCCCGACGGTCATACTTGGAGTAGGTCGAGCTCTTCCCTGTAGCCGACTTTGACCAGGTCATACCCCGTCATATTTTTTGCACAAACATTTGGCGCCGTCTGTGGGGAAGGACATTTTAAGTCGTTCCTACCAAACAAAGCTATGGCACGTAAAAATCATCTAATATCCACGTCTCAACAGGGATCTTCTAGATGTTTTCAAGGACCGAGCTAGGCGATTGATGTGCAAACAATGGTAGCTCAACCTCGCCAAGAGGAAGAGTTTCATCTCAGCTCATCCCGGTTAGAGGAAGAGCTGCTATCAGATAACTTAACCTCACCAAGAGGAAGAGTTTCATCTCAGCTCATCCCAGTTAGAGGAAGAGCTGCCATTAGATAACTCAACCTCGCCAAGAGGAAGAGTTTCATCTCATCTCATCCCGGCAAGAGGAAGAGCTGAATCTCAGCTTATCCCCGACTAGAGGAAGAGCTTCATATCAGATAACTCAACCTCGCCAAGAGGAAGAGTTTCATGTCAACTCATCCCCGCCTTGTGGAAGAGCTTCATCTTAGCTCATTCCCGCCTAGAGGAAGAGTTTCATATCAGATAACTTAA
>NW_019104871.1:82200-99216 GCF_001995035.1 Momordica charantia | reverse complement strand
CGATGTTTGACCTACTATATGTTGTTCGACATCTGACATGTGATCTATTTCAATCTCGAAAGACGGAAGTCACCACTTAGGCAAATTTTCAAACCTAGGAAAAACTTCTCTGCCAGGTCGAACTTGGACCAGCCAGAGAGGGGGCCAATGTTTGGGGGTTGAAAATCGTACTGCCACGTGGAGGACAGAAAAAATGTCCAACTTTGGAGGTCTTCCCTTTGGTGGCCGACCTGAAGATCTTCCTTTTGGTGGCCGACCTGAAGTGGCCGACCTAAAGAGGTCCACTGAGGGTCGACCTAAAGAGCTGTACTGAGGGCCGGCCTGAAGAGCTCCCTTGAGGACCGACCTGAGGCTTCCCTAAAGGCCGATCTGAAGGTCTTCCCTGAAGATCATTCATGGGATGAACGACCTTCCATACTTAGCCAAATTCCAGATGACAAGAGTATGAACTGGAATAGCTACTCCCGACAGGCCGACCTTGGTTCTGACATGCTCAACCGCTGGTCGAATTCCTTGTCGGGTACCTCAACCTATAAATAGGGCACTTCACTCTTCAGTCAGGTATGGTATTCTAGCTCGGCCTCCATACTAAGGTCGGACTCAAAACTGACTTGAGCGTCGGAGTGTTTGTTCCCTTGTGCAGGTCTTTCCTCGCCAAGTGGCCTTTCAGCTCATTCCTGACACCAGCTCATCCCAGTCAGCCGACGTTGACCCTTTGAGCTGGTCATCCCTTTCCAAGGAAACCCAAGCTCTTCCTACAGTCATACTTGAAAAGCAGGTCATGCTCTCCCGACGGTCATACTTGGAGTAGGTCGAGCTCTTCCCTGTGGCCGACCTTGATCAGGTCATACCCCGTCACATTTTTTGCATAAACAGAACCCTTATAGTGTGTTTCACAAAAAATAATAATAATAATAATACAACCCTTATAGTGTACTTGGTTTAATATATGTCATACAGTGTTAAAATATGAATATGTGGACATTTGTGAAATGTGTAATAATAAAATAATTGTTATTTGAATGGTGGCGGTTGGAGGTGATTTATCGGATGCCACGTTTCAAATTCAGGTATGTTGAAAAGCATCAAGATATTATCACTTCATGGTACTCATGTACTTAACCTATAATGAAAATAAGTAAATTCCATCTTGTGAGATTATTGTTGAATGAAAATGTGTTCCCTATGTGCAAGTGTACACTCTCGTTGTAGCAAGTAATAAAAAGTTCGAATCCACAGAAAATGTTTACTACACACTTTAACAATACCTCAAGAAAGCTATAATATAAATGCAAACAAATCTTAGGCAACGCAAGAGGAAAAGAGTTTCATATAAACAAAAGAAATAATCTGCACAATGACTATTGTAAATCCACACCAAGATCAGGTTCAAATAGCTTATAACAAATGGTAATTAGTGAATAAGATTAATCAACTTCTTTTTAACAAGGTAAAGGGGCAGTTGAATGTGACTTTTTCTTGGTTGCTTAAACAATGTTGTAACATTAACAATGTGAGTACATGCCACATAGACATGGAGTCTTTCCAAGTTTCCCAGATTTTCTGCTGTTAGGATTTATTGACAAACTTACACAACATTTAAAAGTAGTTTAAAGCCATGCTTGGTGAGCCCTATTCATGAGCACTCACTCTCTAACACAAGCATAATCTAGCACAAGTTAAAGTTTATTGCTCCTCATTACACTTTTCCAAGAGTTAACAAAGAGATATTCCAACAATGGTGATCAAACATGTTGAAAATAAAGTTAAGTATAATAACAACTCAATACCCATTCATCATTAACGCCAACAACACAATATATAGCTCAAGAAAAGAGTCACAACCTTTCCAACTTACAAATAGGTTTAGCTACGCACAGTCATGGGGAAAATAAAAAAGAAAACAATGAAGTGATACAAGGAGAAAATGGATGCAAGAGTGAAGTAGAGGAGCTCCTTATGGGTCTCTCTCTCTTTCCTCTGCTCGAGCAACAACTTCAGAACTCCACCTTCTTCTTGTCTTTCTCGAATTGGTTTCTTGGGAGAATATCTTGAAGTGAGGGATGATTGATGTGGAAAGTGTCTTTGGAGGCTTCCTTAAATGATGCTTTTATACCCCATTTGTTTTTAGGGTAACAAACAACATTCGTGGGTTCCAACTCTCACTTCTAGGTGATTCTTCATTTACTGCGGTAATTCCTCTTTTTTACAACTCTGTCACAGTCACTGTCAAACTAATTCTTTTCTGTACTTTTTCTTGTTGCGATGCTGTAGCATAGTTGATGCTGCAACAAAGAACCCGAAAGTAGAACTTGTAACAAAAATCGCAAAGCTAAGAAGAATGACAAATATTGAATCATTTCAGGCAACACTTAGTTTATAATGGGTGATCGTGTGGCTATCCTTAGCTAAAATATATTAAATTTAATTCAAGCCCAAATAACTCTCTTTTGGAGAGTTATCACAACCCCAAACTTAAACTATTGTTTGCCCCCCCCAAGCAATACTAGTGTTTTGCCTTTTCAAGTGCTGAAAGTTTGCTCACTAAGCATGCCAACTGCTTCTAACCATTACCTAAGATCCATCACTATGGTGAGTATTTCTCAACTTGCTCAAGCATTCGGCCAGAAAGGACACATCCAACTCTTAGCACTAAGACTAAATGTAATCTATTTTACACAAGACCGTTTCATCCCACCCTTACCCTTAAAAGCCTTATTAAATCTCCTCAGCCTCCTTTCTAAAACTAGTCCCCCTACTCCTAGCTGCTAGCTTACTACTGCCCTCCTAAGATAGCTATGGGCTACTAGCCATTCCGAACCTTGTAGTTCTTTGCAATGATTTTTTTTTTATTTTTTTATTTTTAGAACTGAATTACAGGGCCTAAAATTTATCATAGCTTTACAAGTAAATGCATTGCAAGGGAGATTACAAGAATTAATGTTACAATAAAATGACAGTCCCTCATCCCCAAACTTAAAGCGAAGCATTGTCCTTAATACTTGGTCACTAACGTTGGATAACTAAAGACAAAGCTCCCACAAAGAATAAATTGATGTATTGAGTACTGCCTATCTGTTTTGTTCTGAAGGGGCGAAATTTTTTTTGTAGATGGCTGCTAAGGCCAGTAGCTTGCTTGCAAGTTAGGAAGGGAAAACTAGGGGATACTAGCAGAGTGAAACTATCCTGTGCTACTTTAGAATGCATTAGAAAAAGGGCAAGACTTGAAAATTCCTTTCTAACTATAGCAAGAGCAGGCTTCCTATTGATTTCCACAAACCAGTCATCTTAGGCAAAAGCAAAAACAGACTGGCATGCAAAGCTCACTCAATCCACATTGAAATTCTTCACACGTTGCTTGTATTGAGTTGCAACAGAAAGCTACACAGTTATTCACAAAATTAAACTAAACCGACTACTAGTCACCTAACCATCCTAGAACATGAAAAATGTAAACTACTAAAATTAAAGGCTTGATAGTAAATTGTGGAAAATTAAACAAATCTTTGAGCAAGGGAAAGTCAACTCCCCTTGTTGTCCTTGTTCTTCATCACTGGCGCCGCCCGCGGGCTGAGATGCACCAGCATCATCTTCTTCTTCAACAGATTTCTCCTCGGGAAACTTCAGGAATGAAGTAAATGGATGCGAGAAGTTCCTTCATGAGTGCCTTTCGGATTACAATGTCCTCTCTTGCATAGCGCAGATAAACTTGCTGCCTTCTGTCTACGGCAGCTACCAATCCCATAATTGTGTCGAGCTGCTCTATCATGCTTAGCTGATTTGAGGTTACATAGCTTCATAATCAAATTAGGGAAAAATAGATTTCCCTGCTCCCGTTTTTCCACAACAGCTATTTCCCTCTCAGTCAGTTCGCCTACATTGATGTTGAGACCCTCTATTATACAGAACAGCAATAGGACTCTTTCTTTGGTAATAGAGGCATCATGAGTAGTTGGCATGAGTTTACTCTTGAGTAGGTGGGTCATACATTTGATTATGGCTTTAGATATGCAGGAAGGAAGGTTCGAGCTCTCCCTTTTGACAGTTGCCATCTAGCTCCCTCTACCTCTATGCATTTTAGTGCCTTATTGAGTTCCTCATAAGATGGAGCAACCAACATCACATTAAATGTAGCATGAGAGTAATTAGATAGATTATATACCTCACTAATGGTCTCCGCATTTCAGCAAACATTATTGCCCCAGACCATTACTCCAGAGGGATTTTTAAGGTTGAGATTAGCGTAGAATTCTTGCACTATTTGGATGACTGCAGGCTTGGGCTTGGCACATAAAGACTGCGCCTGGTGTTTGTTGATAGCATCGACAACAAACTCCGGCATTGACTGAGAGGGAAAACCTCTCTCGCCCAAAATATTTCTCTCATTCAACTCCTCAAATTGTTCTAATACTCTAGCATCAACAAACCTTTCGTATTCTGGCCCTCCTGCAGCAACCTTCTCTTTTCCTTTTCTTCTCTTTGGGAAAGCTTATTTCTTCTTCTTTGTTATTGCTTTCGCCCTTTGCTTTCTTTTTCTTGTTAGTTGGTTGCTGGGGCGAAACTTTCCTCTTTCTTGGCGATTTTCTTGTGGCGACTGGGCTGTTTCCTCCTCTTTTTTGTCACTGAGCGACTACTCATTACCTTCTTCTTCCTCGACAATCTTCGCTCCACTAGGCTTACCCTTTTCAAAACCCCATTCAGTAAAACTCATGAACACCCTTTCATTCTGTGATAAAGTCTTGACAAATTCTTCTACCACTTGCATTGTTTCAAGAGAGAAGTTCGGAGCCTTGTCTTTGTTTCTTTCCTCAGGCTGGTTTTCAGTGTCATTCACGGGCCTCTCTTCTTCTTGGACCTCTTTATCTGGACAAGCTCTTTTCTCCTCTACTTCGGCGGGATTTGGCAAAGGCTTCGCCTTAGCAGGCTTTCGCCCTCTTTTCGCCGACTTCTTCTTCTTCTTGGAAAGGCAGGGAACTTCCTCCTACTATAACTGTTCTTCCTCCTACTGTAAGCTCTAGTGGGGGCGGAGACTTTTCAAGGGCCTTTTCTAGTGATTTTTTGCGAGAAGGTGATAAAGATGGGGTGGGGTTAGGTATTACCTTCTTCCCTTTCATGGCTCTCGTCTTTACTCTAAGCATGGTGACACGTTGATGCTGTACGAATGGTTTGGATAGCACGAGCTTTGGTGAAGCTAGGGCAGAGAAGCAACTTGGAAAGATTAAGCAAAAAGTGAGTCCTTCAGGTTTCGACACCAAAATAAAAAGAAAAAAATTGATACTTAATTTTCTCTTTCTGCGAAAAAAACCCAACACACAATCTTTTCATAATTAGCGTGAGTATTTCTCAACTACCCCATTTAACCACGTTCTTTTTTTAAATTTCAAAACTCCCCCTCCCCTTTTTTGTCTTTCCAAAAAGGAACTAATAAATAAATCTGGTTTGAGGAAAGTTGCGGTTGGGGCAATTTCGACATTTTCTGGCTCCCTGCTCTTTTCTGACAGTTTTGTCTCCCAAAAGACAAGGCTAAAAACCTCTCTCTCTTTTAACGACTACTTTCTTTTCTTAAATTAAATTCAGCACTTGGTCACTTGAAAACTATGCTCCAGCATTAATAGAGTTTCCTTCAACAAAATAAACACAGAAAGACACTTTTAACTTCACTAGACAAATTTCTTAAAACACGTAAACTTTAAATTTACTCACTACAAAGCTAACTAAGGGGAAAAATGCAATTATAAGTATTTAAGAATCCTTCCCCTTTTATTCCTTTTTCTTTTCTATTTTCAAGTCAACTTGGGTTGGTGAGACTCCACCTAACTCACCAACTCTCCTCCCCAATATGTTTCAATCTTTGCCCATTCACAGTGAACTCCCTTTCAGTATTATCCTCTCTGATAGTTATAGCTCCATGGGGGTATACATGCACCACCGTGAAAGGTCCGGACCACTTTGATTTCAGCTTTCCTAGAAACAGCTTGAGCCTTGAGTTAAGTAGCAAAACTCTTTGTCCTGATTCGAATACTCGTTGCTTTAGCTTCCTGTCATACCACACTTTGGCCTTTTCCTTGTATATCATTGCATTTTCATAGGCTTCTCTTTTGAATTCATCTAACTCTAGAAGCTGGAATTTTCGTATTTCCCCTATTGCTGATAGATCTATATTTAACTGCTTGGCTGCCCAGAATGCTCGCTGTTGTAGTTCTAATGGCAGGTGACAAGCCTTGCCGAAAACTAGCTTATATGGAGACGTTCCTATTGGGGTTTTATAAGCTGTCCTATAGGCCCACAGTGTGTCATCTAGCTAAAAGGCCCAGTCTCTCCTGGTGATATTAACCATTTTCTCTAATATGCTTTTGATTTCTCTATTTGACACTTCTGCTTGTCCATTTGTTTGGGGATGATATGCTGTGAATACCTTATGCTTAATGTTATATCTCGCAAGCAGGGTAGCCATAGCTCTATTGACAAAATGGGTGCCTTCATCACTGATAAGTGCTCTCAGTGTTCCAAATCTGGTGCAGATATTCTTGTATAGAAACCTTAAGAAAGTCTTTGAATCATAGTTTATACAAGCTAGAGCTTCTACCTATTTAGATACATAGTCTACTGTCAGCAGGATGTAGAGGTTACCATTTGATGGTGGGGATGGTCCTATTAAGTCTATTCCTAGATATAAAAGATAACTACTTCCAAGATAAAGTTCAAAGGCATTTCAGATTTGTGGGAAATGTTCCCCACTCTTTGACATTTATCATAGCTTTTTGCATATCAGTATGCATCTTGGAAGATTGACGGCAAATAATACTCGCTTTGAAAGATCTTTGCAACTGTTCTCTGGCCCCCCAAATTGGCCACCATAAGGAGCTGAATGGCAATGCTCCAGCACTGTTAATGCCTCAGTGTTGTCCACACATCTTCGCATAATTTGATCCTTGCACAGTTTATACCGATAAGGTTCATCCGAATAATAGAATCTGCTGTCATGGATGAACCTCTCAAACTGTTGCTTCTTCATGTCTAATGGCAACATCCCACTAACTACATAGTTGGCAATGTCTGCAAACCATGGTTTAGGCTCTCTTTTCTTCTCTGCCACTAGAAGCAATTGTTCATCAGGGAACGTGTCCTGTATGTTGTTTTGCTCTTCCACTAGTCCTCCAAGGTCAATTCTAGATAGATGATCGGCTACCTGATTCTCAGACTCTTTCTTATCTCTGATTTCTAAGTCAAACTCTTGTAGCAGTAGTACCCATCTTATCAGCCTTGGCTTGGCATCCTTCTTGGCTAGCAGATACTTGATGGCTGCATGGTTTGTATATGCAATCACCTTTGTTTCGATCAGATAGGCTCTGAACTTCTCAAAGGCAAATACCACTGCCATAAGCTCTTTCTTAGTTGTGGTGTAATTGAGCTGAGCCTCCACTAGTGTCCTGTTAGCATAATAGATAGGATGAATCAGCTTGCCATTTCTTTGACCCATCATAGCACCCACTGCATAATCACTGACTTCACACATAACTTCAAATGGCGCATTCCAATTCGGTGCAGTCATTATGAGTGCCTAGATTAGAGATTCCTTTAGTGTTGTAAAGACCTGCAAACAATCAGAAGAAAAATTAAAAATTCTTTCATTTTCCAACAGAGCGCATAAGGGTTTAGAAATTTTAGAGAAATCCTTGATGAATCTTCTGTAAAACCCAGCATGCCCACGGAAACTTCGAATTTCCTTCACTAATGTAGGTGGCGGCGTCTTTTCTATTACTTCAACCTTGGTTCTGTCCAATTCTATTCCCTTCTTAGAAACTTTGTGGCCCAGCACTATCCCTTCCTTCACCATAAAGTTACACTTCTCCCAGTTGAGAACCAAGTTAGTGTCTTCGCACCTCTTCAACACCTACTCTAAATTGCTTAAGCAGTCGCTGAAGTCCCTTCCAAAGACTGAAAAATCGTCCATCAAGACCTCAACCACGATTTCTATCAAATCTGAGAAAATAGCCACATACACCTCTAGAACGTGGCTCGAGCATTGCACAGTCCAAAGGGCATTCTTCGAAATGTGAATGTACCATATGGGCAAGTGAAAGTAGTCTTTTGCTGGTCTTGAAGGGCTATGGTAATTTGGTTGTACCCACTGTACCCATCCAAGAAACAGTAATATTCTTGCCCAACCAAACGATCTAACATTTGATCAATGAATGGTGGTGGGAAGTGATCCTTCTTGGTTGCTTTGTTTAATTTCCTGTAATCTATACAAATTCGCCAACCTGTCATTGTTCTTGTAAGAATCAATTCGTTTTTGTCCTTTGACACCACTGTGATTCCTCCTTTCTTGGGTACACATTGGACTGGGCTCACCCAATTACTGTCTGCTATATGATAGCATCAAGCCACTTGATGATTTCTTTCTTCACTACTTCCTTCATGGTAGGATTGAGTCTCATCTGGTGTTTGATTGAATTTTTACAAACCTCTTCTAAGTTAATTTTATGCATATAGTAGCTTGGACTGATCCGCTTGATGTCTGCTATAGTCCAACCAATGGCTCTCTTATGATTCTTCAATAGTTTTAGCAGTCGAGATTCTTTTTCTTCAGCCAAGTCAGCTGCAATAATGATTGGCAGTGTTTCAGCTTCTCCCAAATAGGCATACTTCAGGTGCGTTGGCAGAACTTTCATTTCCAGCTTAGGAGCCTTTTCCATAGAAGGTTGTAGCGGTGCTTGTTCTCTATCTTTTAATTCCAGTGATTTAAATGCCCTGTTGAACACTATATCCGATTGTGTCCCTCCTTCACTGATCTTGAGCAACTTTTCTTCCTTCTCCTCTCTTCTTCAAAGATGATGCGCAACTCTTCTTCCAGCTGGTCTAGTAGCTCTTTAGTTTGTATCTCCTCCGTCAGCAAATCATATGCTATTCTCAACAAAGAACATTCTTCCACATCAGCAGGAAACTTAATAGCAATAAAAACAGAAAATATCACATGTTGGTCATTTACTCTCATTGTTAATTCCTCATTTTGTACATCTATTAAAGCCCTGCCAGTAGATAGGAACGACCTTCCTGAGATGATTGGAATCTCTTTGTCAGCTTCGTAGTCGATGAAATCAGCTGGGAAGATAAATTTGTCCACATGTACTAACACATCTTCTATCTTTCCCTCTGGATGTGTCATGGACCTATCAGCCAACTGCAGTGTTACTGTAGTGGGGCATTCCTTTCCTATTCCTAACTTTTATACAATGATAGAGGCATCAAGTTTATGCTCGCGCCTAAGTCACATAGGGCATTTCCCACATTTTTGCCTCCTATTGACATAGGGATAGTGAAACTCCCTGGATCTCCCATTTTCTGAGGAAGTTTACCTGTTAAGATGGCACTGCATTCCTTTGTTAGAGCTACTGTTTCAAACTCCCCTTGCCACCTCTTTTGGCCAGAATGTCCTTGAGGAATTTAACATAGTTGGACATCTGTTCTAGTGCTTTTACTAGGGGTTGATATGAAGTTGCTTCATCACCTCTAAAAAACGATCAAATTGCAGGTCTTAAGTTTTCTTTTTGAGCCTCTGAGGGAATGGAGGCGGTGGTCTATATTCCACAGGCACTTTTACCTTTTTTTGCAATGGAGTTTCTATGGATACCTCTTCTGCTGGCTTTGTTTCTACAGCTCTTTTCATCTATTTATCTCTAGCTCAGGTTGCCTATTTACCTCCTGATGCACCACTTGTCCTTGATGTAGCTCCTATTCCTGTGATGCTCCAGCACCGTCAGCTTTATCTTCATCAATTGGCATATTCTCTACAACATCCTCTTCTGTATTTCTGACTGTGGTCCTTCAGGATGTTTCACTTTTTCTGTTTGCACTTGCACAGGATATAGTGGTCGTAATGCTTTTCCACATCGCAGGGTCAAGGCTTGACACTGCTATTTCCCTTCCCTTTTTGGATTTTCAGTGTCGGTAAAGTGCTTTAAGGTCTGTTCTTTAGCTCGCTAGTCATTTGTCCCATTTGAACCTCTAAATTTCTTAACGTTGCAGCTTGGCTCAGGATCAGTGCATTGTTTCAAGCCATATACTCTCTCATCATAGCTTCCATTGAGTTGAAGGAAGTTGCTGCTGGTCTTGTTCCTTGCTGCTGGTTGGGCATTAGTAGTCCTGATTTTTGGGAGATTTTTTGCTGATATTGAGGAACGTTCTTGTGCATCCCCTTGATTTCTTCCCCAGCTGAAATTGAGATGCTATCTCCATCCCGAATTATAGGTGTTTAAGTAAGGATTGTTCCTGTTTGGGTTTCCTAGATAGAAGACAGATGCTGGATTTCCTAGGCAGGAATCATAATGGTGCTCACCCTCGTAGTAAGAGAAAGAGATGGACATCATTTTACTCGTTGCAGGGCTATTCAATGATGTTGTGGCTGTGCTCATGTTCTTTACCATGTTGGTTAAATTTGCAATTTGATCCTTCAGCACAGCCATTGCCTCATTATCATTAACTCTATGATTTTTCCTCTCAGTTACTACCCTAGAATCTGACTAGTAGTAGTTATTAGCATAAATTATTTCCAATATATCAACTGCTTCTACATACGACTTAGACAACAATGCTCCATTAGCTGATGCATCAACTACCAGGCGTGTTGCTTCACTCAGCCCATTGTAGAAGGTCTGTATCTGAATACTAAAATGTCAAAGTATGTCGGTTTTAGGTCATAATTAGCATGAATAGTGTTCAAATGAAAATTCTTAGCTAAATATCCTCAGTCTTGAAAACTTTGGTCAAAAATAGCACTCTCGTATTTGTGGTTCATTTGCACCGGTTTTTAAAGAAGATCAAAGAAGAGAAGGAAGTGCTGAACCAGATAAGAGAAGTCAAAGCTTTTTCAAGACAGAGCATATAAATGTTGGAGCATAGCGATGCCATATTATGAGTATCCATATAGTTAATTAAAAAACACGAAATTCACTTACGTCCGTATAATCTCCAGCCGGATGCCCTAAAAACGGGACCCGATATTTAAAGGGTATGTTGCCTTAGCCGGCAGACAGGCAGATTCCAAGAGAGACAAAAATTGAGAGCTGAAAAGACAAGAGAACGGAATAAACCCATTTTGGGAGGAGAGCTGACGCTAGAAAAGGGAAGCTCGCCTACTGGAACAAGTCGACTGCTGCTTCTTCTCTGTCATTTAGCTATTTTTCTGCTACGAGTTGCATTTCTTCTTCTTCCATTTTGTTTTCTTTATCCATTATGAGCTAAACCTCATTTTGGGAGAGATTTACATGCTATAACTTACTTGAGATTGAACCTCTAGCTGCTACATTTATTTTTAAGCAAATCTGATTTTATTTCTTAATCTTTGCGTTATTGTTGGCTGCTGTTTCGTGTATGCTAGCTTCTGTATTTACCCGGAAGGGCTTATGGGTGCTGATTTGTTTTACTTGTGATTAGCGCTTTTCTATAGCTATAGGGATACTCAGGAATGAGGTCCCCTAATCATGCCTATAGATTGGGTTTATTGCTTGGGTATTTAGCAACGGAAGTTGTACTTACTCATGTTTGGGGTGTCTTGGAAGGGGACCGAGTCGAGCTGGGCACTAATAAATGTAAGCTACACTAGAGGGTAGGTTGATAACTTGTGACAGTATATTGAATCTCCCCTGCCTTTTCCATATCTGTTATTCCCCTCGTTATCCCTTTATGTGCTACTGCTTTCTTGTGTTGACAGCTTCGAAAATATTGTCTCTTGCAAGTTTCTGTCGTCTTCTTATTACTTTATTTTATTTTTTTTCCCTAGATTATATCCATACCCAATCTTTTTATATTTTTAATTGTTGGTATATGCTTTTATCATTAAAATACAACCAAAAATCCCTATGGAATATGACCTCATTACGTACTACAACCGACGAATCGTGTATACTTGCACGTGTTGTCAACATAGTTGTGTGGACGCAACAAATACACCTTGGAAAACCGTGATGGGGGCATCTCCTTAACAATTTCTTGAACCTTTTCCATGATTCACTCACATATTCACCGTGCCTCTGCTGGAAATTATTAATGTCCCCTCGATACTTAGCATTCTTGCTTGGGGGAAAGTATTTCATTAAAAACTTCTCGGCGAGGTCATTCCAAGATTTAATGGACTCAGCTGGCATAGAGTTCAACCAGTTTCTTGCCTTGTCCTTTAGCGAGTATGGAAATAGTTCCAGACGCAATGCTTCCTTGGATACTCCTTGCATTTTGAATGAATCACTTACTTCCAGAAAATACCTCAAGTGTATATGAGGATCCTCAGATGGATTTCCAAAGAATTGCCCCACTGTTTGGAGCATCTGGAACATAACCGGTTTTAATTCAAACCTCTCAGCTTCTATCTCTAGACCTGTTATGACGAGATGGAACCCATGAAGTGCTGGTACGGCATAAGCCATGATGGCCCTTTCTCCGTTGTCTGCCAATATAGTGGCGTTAAGAGGGGGAGCAGCTGCTAGTGCAACAATTTCTCCCTCATTAATTCCTTAAACCACTGGATTGAGGAGCCTTGGTAATTGATCAATGGGGTTAGCTTCCACTTGCTGTCTATGTTGCTCTTTTCTTCTTCTATGAAAATGTACGTTCAGTCTCATTGTCAAGTAGATACTCTAGTCCTTGGAGATCGTGCATTAACCTACAAAACCTAACACATAGTAATTAAAAGAAATCCTTATAGCACAGACTTTCTCGAGTAAAGATATAAAGTGTACAGTTTAAACAACTCCCCGGCAACGGCCCTAAAAACTTGTTGAACGGAAATATCTTCCTTATGTGCAAGTGTACACTCTCATTGTAGCAAGTAATAAAAAGTTCGTATCCACAGGAAATGTTTACTACACACTTTAACAATACCTCAATAAAGCTATAATATAAATGCAAACAAATCTTGGGCAACGCAAGAGGAAAAAAGTTTCATATAATCAAAAGAAATAATCTGCACAATGACTATTGTAAATCCACACCAAGATCGGGTTCAAATAGCTTATAACGAATGGTAATTAGTGAATAAGATTAATCAACTTCTTTTTAACAAGGTAATGGGGAAGGTTGAATCTGACTTTTTCTTGGTTGTTTAAACAATGTTGTAGCATTAGAAATGTGAGTACCCATTGTGAGCTAGCAAGGGGGGACCTACAGATCAGAAGCTTCAATGATACGAGATTAATCAGTTAAACTCATTAACTAAGTCAATCAACATTCGTTAATGACGGGTTACTTCACTAAAGACCCGTAGCTGCACTTTTCTCACTGCATAATATTTTTGTGTCCACAGATGTACGACCATTAATGGCAAGTCAATCCTTCACGAGTGTCCGTAACTCTAGCTGGATCAAATTATCGTTTTACCGCTAAGTTACATCTTGCTCCTTGAATACCGCTGATCCACTAATAAACAACCCGGTTACAAGAAGTCCCTCTAGAGCCAATGAAGGGAACACTCATATATTCCCCTAAAGTCAGAGATGAGTGAATTTAATCTTGTGAACTTATGTCCTACCTCCCTACTCAATCTCGTCCCCAAAATGGTAGGAATATTGAGTCGGCGACTTGGACCACTCTCACCCATACAAATAAAAGGACGAGTCCTAACAGGCAGGAGTTCATAACTTACTCAGGATTGAGATAGAATTACCCGGTCATCCTATTGAAATATTAATTTATTAGCTAACGGTGTTACAGCTAAAGATTAATTATTTCGTAGTCCGATCTTATACAAACTCATTGTATAGGATACTCTCACTTACGTGTCTCTACACAAATGACATGGATCAAGTTATTTATAACTATTACAAAGTGGGTCGTATCCATAGTGTTACCAGGATAAGATACACAACCTTATCCATATACTATAAACCGTTTAGGTTACTACTAGAACATTATCCGCTTGTATATCGAATATATATTATATTATATATTTGTTATATATTGTTCCAGCTACATGACATGACCTCAAATATTAGTTTATTAGATTTGGGTTAATTCAATTCTAATAGAAACATCAATAACAACTTTATTGAATAAATATTTGTTTTATGTTTACAAAACACGAGTTTTGGGCATAAAACCCAACAATAGATTATTATTTCATAGGAAATCCAGGTAACTCAATCTCAATCCTGGGTGAGTTATGGACCTCTGCATACAAGGGATCGTCATTTGATTTGTATGGTTGAGAGTGGCCCGGATCGCCGACTCAATATTCCTACCATTTTGGGGACTAGGCCGATTGGAGACTAAGAACATAACTACACAAGATGGAATTCACTCCTTCCGGACTTTAGGGTAAGTAGATGGGTGTCCTCTTAAGTACTGACTTCTGGGACTTTAATAAGGGGCTCCACCCTCTCACTGGCCCGAAAGGGACTTCTGTTGGTTTGACCATAAACAGGTTGTTCATTAGAGGATCAGTGGTACTTAATAGGTAACTCAGGGGTAAAATCGTAATTTGACCCAATCAAAGTTACTAACACTCGTGAATGATTGACTTACTGTTAATGATCAATATCCATAGATGCAAAATATTCTACAATGAGAAGAGTAAAGTTGTGGGTTTTTAGTAGACTGACCTACAGTTAATGAATGTTGGTTATTTTGGTTAATGAGTTTAATCATTTAATCTCGTATTGTTGGAGCTTATGAGCTGTAGGTCTATTAGGTCACCCGATAGCTCACAACAGATAAAACAGGGATTAAGACTTGTAAAAGAATTTGAGGGATTCTACTTATTTTAGGGAATATAGTTATTTGTATAAGATACAATTTATATAATTTATATAGATACATTATAATATAAAGTTAATTATGAATTACGTTCATAATTAAATTGTTATGAAAAAAAGAGAGGGTCGAAGGCTCAAACTAAGAAGGGTGGCGAAGGAAACGTGATTAGATGTAACTGTTAAGATTTTCTCTCGGATAAATCTCTCTCTTAATAGATCTCGAGAGAGGCTGTTGTTTTGAGAGTGAAAAGCAGCTTCTGTCTAACTTATGTTCGAGTTCTTGGGTGGTCATAGAGAAGGAAGATGGGTAACATCAGGCTAAGAGAGGGCTATCAAAAGACCTAACATGTTTCTTCCTCGCTCATCTGGTCTGCCCGGTCAAATAAGCTCTTACGTTATGGTCTTCAACAGGCAGGCTACACTGATGACGGCGGTTAGAGGGATTGCTAGACTAGTAGCCAAACCAACAATGAACACCTTATTTAAAGATAAGGCCAGAAGGCCGAAATAAGCTATACTCACTGAAAAACTTGTCCTCCTCGCCGACAGCCAACCAATAGTGGCCAGACGAGAATTCCTTGCCTTTAGCCTAGTCGTCTTGTCTTATCCCGCTCTTTTGGCGAAAAGCACTTTCAGCCTTTGTGCAAGCAAGCAAAGTCGAAGCTTTGCCAGAAGCAAGACAAGGAAACAGAGTGTTCCACCACATTCTATTCCAATTGCCTTAAGAAAAGCATCAATATTTTCCTTCCTCTCATTTTATGGGATAACTTCGGCCTCGATCTCGAGGTTTTAATTTTTTCAGAAAGTTATATTTGAATAAGATTATTCAAATTTTATTTAAAAAGTACGCATGTGGAAGAAACATTTATTGGACAATTTTAACCTTAGATTATTTATATAATACCCAATTTATTCCTAATTTCATTTATGTTCTCCTACCACTCCAAGTTTTTTCTCTCTCTCATGTTCTCTCTCTTGAAACCCACTCTCCCCTCTATCTTCATCCCATCAAAATTTTATTTAAAAAGTAAGGATATAGAAGAAACATTTATTTGACGATTTTAACCTTGATTATTTGTATAATACTCAATTTATGCTTAATTTCATTTATGTTCTCCGACCACACCAAGTTTTCTCTCTCTCATGTTCTCTCTGGTGAAACCCTCTCTCCCCTCTATCTTCATCCAATCAAAATTTTATTTAAAAAGTACACATGTGGAAGAAACATTTATTGGACGATTTTACCCTTGATTACTTATATAATACCCAATTTATCCTTAATTTCATTTATATTCTCCCACCATTCCAAGTTTTCTCTCTCTTATGTTCTCTATTGTGAAACCCTCTCTCCTCTCTATCCTCATTGGATCAAAATTTTATTTAAAAAGTACAGATGTGGAATCGCCTATTATTACCCACACTCCACTGTTCAACTCACCATGCCTCATTTTATTTATAAAAACCACACAAAGGCTTTTCGTTTTTTTCCCAAAACACAAGAACATTTTGATATTCAAAAGAAAACTCTCATACTTCATACCTCATTAATTTGAAGAAAGAAAAAAACTCACACCTAATAATACTGTTCATTTTCTTCCTAAAAAAATAAATACAATTTGATATCAAATCATAAAGTTTTCATTTAAATGAAATGATTTCATTTTCTAATTACAAAATCAATTTTATAAAATAAACATTTAGACATTCATCGTAATTTTTTCATTTAATTAAATGATTTTTATTTTTTTAAATACAACAACTCTTATGATAATGTTTGGGGAAGGGAACACCCTGGACACGTGGAAGACCCCTATTGGTGCTCCAAGATGGCTCATGAGTCATCCCAGCTCGGATAGCCGAGATGGCCGCCACTAACGTCGACAAATGCTAAGTATGAGGGCCGAGGTGAACCTGGCCCAGGTCTGACCTACCGGGGAGCTCGGTAGGGGCCGATGTGAGCAACTRTCTGCGGCGTRMTTATCGGGCGTAACCGTCGGTCCCGAGATTASCGRGTGTRACCGACGGTCCCGAGATTACCGRRTGTAACCGTCGCGAGATTAGCGRGRCTACCACCCATAAGTAGAGGACCTCACTCCCCGATCAGGTACGATGATTTCTGGCCTCGAACTAAACTGGGAATCCGACCTATACTGACATGATCGTCGGAGTGCTCACCTTTTTGTGCAGGTCCGCCCAAGCGTTCAGGTCGGTCCGGAGGCCGAGTTCGAGCTGCAATCTGRARYACRYRGTTGTGCAYATCYTTGCATAAACA
>NW_019104870.1:0-14849 GCF_001995035.1 Momordica charantia | reverse complement strand
GCTTCCGTCGCCGCCGTGAGGTGTGGTCGCCGGTGAACAAGAAGAAGAAGAGGGGTGGGTGATGGCTAGGGCAACAAGGGAGGAGAGAAGAAGATGATGATGTTTTGTTTTCTTTTTCCTCTTTTCCTTTGTTTTAAAACCAACTTAACCCAATAAAGGCCGAACAAGTCCAAGCCCAAGAGAAAAGAAATCCATTCCATCTTAAAACAAGACTCACTACCCGAAGTTCGGTAAATATAAATTTACTTGGAGTTTAGAGCCCGATAAATATGTATAAATTTAATTAACAATTAATTTAGAAATTAAATGAAAAATCTCCTGATTCGAGACTAACTAACCTGAGGGACTCGGGGCGTTACAACTTTGCTTCATCGTCTCTTCGAAATGCTTCTTTTAATGAATTATTTGCAATTAGTATCAGAGCAAGATCGATGCAACCCAAGACCTTGCTAGATAATCTTGATGGTTTAGGAAACTAACAACCAAATTCAAATATCGTTGAGAATGCAAGTAATGTGTTAACAAAAACCCAATCACTCAATCAAAGTCTTTGAGTTTTCTTGAGCTCGTTGAGTTTTATTTAATTCTGAAGACCTTTTGAATTAGCAATAAAATCTTTCCTCCATTTGCACAATGAACATGGCCTTCAGGCTAAACTAGGCTTAAATGATTTTGTCTTCTCTTTGATTTCTCCATGCAGTTTACCAACACTTGAGAGCTTTGCTTCCTCATTTTTTTCGAAATGCTTCTCTAAATGAACTCTTTGCAAATATTATTGATCAAGATAGATGCAACCCAAAACCTTGTCAAATAATCTTGATGGTTTGAATATGTCGAAGAATGCAGTTAATATGCTAACAAACCCAGACACTCAGTTAAAGTTCTTTCGTTGTCTTGAGTAGATCGATTTCGATTTACTGTTTGGCTATAACCAATAATTTACCATCTATTTGACAAAATAACTGATTCTTAAGATATTTAACATTTGCACAGTGGACATAGGCCTTGAAACTGAGAAATTTGTTCTCTCCTCCCTGAAAGGCTTCTTTAATTGAATATTGGATACTTTAGTGTAAAATCAACTATTCGGCATATGTAATTCAATATTGTCCTTGTTGAGGCCTTGGAGACAGAGAAATGACTATTGCTTTAGTAAGTCTCATAACTCTGAGAATGCACTTTACTGTCTCAATTGAGCGCTGATTAGTAAATAGTCACATAAGGATTATCTTTCGCATGTTGGCCTGGAAGGACTTCCAATAGTTTTTCTTATATATATATATATTCAAACAATATAATTTTCATGACTACTTGAAGGAAAGCGGCTTGAGTGTTGCCACAAAATTAGTAAAAGATGTACAACAATTGTAATTTTTATCTCGTCGTCTTGACATTTCCTTCATGTTGCTTTAAGTATTAATTCTGGTGGTCTGCTCATTGTTAATTGCCCCAACATAAAATGTCATTGAATAAAAGTCAAATGACCCCATAAGTTCCTCCATAGGTAAAAATCAAACATTGCCCCAACTATATGTCCTCTTGGCCATTTCTTTGCTTCAATAGTATGTGGGTGTAGTCACCAAATTTTAGAACATCATACTTGATTCTGCTCACTGTTAGTTGATCGACTTTGAAGTAGCAGAGATTGGAAATTTTGGTCCTTGATATAGTTTTTTTGGTCCTTGATATAATTTTTTTGTTCTTTTTCTGTTTGTTTGTTTTTGTTTTTTTTTTTCTTTTTAATTCTTATAAGCTTGTCGAGGTTTATGTAATGTAATTTCTGCAAACTCCTCTCCCTCTCCCTTATATCTTTTTTCTTTCTTTTTCTTTTAATGGTTTGATATTGTGGACAGTGACCATTCACACCAAATTTTGTTTCGTTCACCATTCACAAGCCTTGAATATTAATTTCTTTGCGACTTTATGTTACACGTGATTTTTATTTTTTTTTATTTTTTTTTTGAAAGATGAGCTAAATGAGAAAAAGGAAAAAAATGATAGGATTTTTCTCTATTGTTAAGTTGATAATTTCACGGCTAACATCAAAATGGATTAGTCACACATTTGTTTTATGAACAAATTATTTGGTTGATCAATTTCAATATGTCGTATCATTATAGAGTATAATGTGTCAAATTTTGAAATGAAGTAAAATGAGTTCATAATATTAAAATGTGTGTGTATATATATTTTTTGTTATAAGTTATTATATCACACATTGATTGGTGTTTTTTTTTACCCTATAGCCGAGATAAGACTTGTGAGTTTAGGGTTTGTGGCTTCTATTAAGACATACTTTGGGTCTAAGTATAGACATGGGGTAGCCTCTATGCACGTGAATTTTAATATACATTTATGAAGTCCATTCTTTTACTATATTAGAAGTTTGATTAGTTTCAATCGTGAATTTGCGATTGGTAAAAAGTTATGAATGTGATTTAAGATTGAATTTCTCATAAGTTCAAGATGCACGACAATATATAACTCAAAACATAGATAAAGTTAATAATCGTGAACTTACTAATTTGATCGATTGGCTTCGCAAATTGTTTTTACTTTATCTTAAACTGATATGATGATTCGGTATAAGTTTGATAGGAAAAAAACACACATACTAATATGAACTAAACTACATACACCCTTATCTGAGATTAACAAAACCAGCCATTTATAATANAACATCCTTAAATATGGATGTTTAAGCTATTACACCAATGCTAGAAAAATGATATGATGGCTTGATACGACTCACTAAAGCATGTGAACCTTTTCTTTTTCAGCCCTTAACCACTTATTTGCTCATTCCTCTATAAGTTGAATATGGAATCTCATGGCAGAGTATTTGATAGTAGGAGCACATTCAAAACCCATGAAGTTCAACAACTCACACGTAATATGGAGGTATAATTTGTCAAAGTACACGAGAAATTCAATAGATTCGATCACCTCTTGTCTTTTCATATGCTCGCTTCTTTTGATATTATCAATAAGTTATCTATAGTAAATGTATCAATTCAACTTTTGAGCACTTCACTCAATCAAATTGTACAAAAAGAACTTGCTCAAAGGACGTTTTCTGTTTTTTTTTAACTAGAAAGAGAAAATCTATGTACTGGTTTAAAAGACATCTTGTAACTGTTCTTTTTGCTAACATTAGCGAATGATTACAATGTCTTTGCTGTCTCAATATCAATAATTAAGGATCTCTCTTCCTCCTGGTAGGTGCAAACAAGTGAATGAGGTCTCTCTGCCTAATAAAGCCAAGAAGAAAAGTGTGCCAGAAACTACGTACTTCCATTCAACCACAAGTCCAGCAGAATTCGATTTGCATCTTCATTATAGGTTGGTAATCTGTTTCCTATGGGATTTCCTTTCGTGTTGGTTTATGGCTGGCGCTTGGGTCATTCGGTTCACTCCTTGCTCCCAGTTTGTTGTTGTTGCTTCTTTCGATAGGGTATCTTGTCGCTGAAACGAAAGCTTGAGAGTCATGGAGAAGGGCGTTCCATCATTTCAGCTAATGCGGATGTGGACGTAAATCTCTCATCGTGAAAGAAGTAATGAAAGGGATAATATTCCAAACGTAGCCCCGATCAAACTGGCTTGTATCGCATTATATGTCTGCATTTTGATCTCCAACTTATCTCTCTAATGAGATTAACTCTTGGTTGCTAGCACATCAAATCCATAGAAAGATTATCCTTGAAAAAATTACTCACTTTATTTAAGGGAGGATACGAAATGATCGAGTAGAAAGAAATATTTGACTTTGAGCAAGAATTTTTAAATAAAATCAAAGAATTTGAAGGCACGATGAGTATAAGAACTATGCTTGTCATTGGGAAACTTGGAGATGTATAAAAAGTAGCAGACCAACTTGCAATTCTCATCATGACTTGAGATGGAGTCAACAAGAGACAAATACTATTTATTACATTTAAAGTTGCCTTATAGCATATGAGTCGGACTTTTTCAAAGGTGTTAAAATGTTGGATATGGCAAATATATGGGAGATAATAAGAAAAATAGCTAATTGCCCCATTGTAGTAGCGTTATATCATAGGTCAAAAAAAATAGCAAATTTTCCCCACCATAGTATTATGGTGTAGGTCAAAGAAAAATAATGGTCAATTGCCCCAATATACGTATTGGTATGGCGAAGGTTAATGGCCAAATGCCCCAGTATAGTATGGACATTTTTCAACTCAAAGTTCGAGTCTGAATGACAATAAAAGTGGTCTGTTAGGCTTGGAAGGATAATTGGGTCAAAGAGATTGGTGTTGGGTGTGTTGCTCTAAACTCGTAGTTTGTATTTTTGTAAAAACAGATGTATATTCAATAAAGTTTTGTTCAATCAATTTGTTGTTGAATTCATAGCATTGCATTGTCCAAAATCCAATAAACTAAACATCCAAGGTTAAAGGTTATTGTCATGTAACCGGGACAATATATCTATTGGGTATATATTTGATATACTAGGTATATATTTCATATACCCTTGATATACTAGGTATATATTTGATATACCCATGATATACAAGTGGATAATGTTTCGTGAATAACCTAAACGGTCTATATTATATGGATAAGGTTGGGTACCTTATCCTGGCAACACTATGGATACGACCCACTCTGTAAATGTTACAGACGACTCCATCCAAGTCGTTCGTATGGAGACATGCGAGTAGGGGTATTTTATACAATGAGTTTGTATAAGACCGAACTGCGAAATAGCCAATCTTTAGATGTAACGCCGTTGACTAACAGATTGCTATTTCATAGGATGACCAGACAACTCATTCTCAATCCTGAGTGAGTTATGGACTCCTGCCCGTGAGGGCTCGTCCTTTGATCTGTATGGGTTAGAGTGGCCCGAGTTGCTGACTCAATATTCCTACCATTTTGGAGACGAGACCGAGTGGGCAGCTGGGAACATAACTTCACAAGATAGAATTCACTCCTCTCCAGCTTTAGGGAGTAGATGAGTGTTCTCTTGAATGCTGATTCCGGGACTTGAACAAGGTGCCTCACCCTCTCACTGGCCTGAGAGGGACTTCCGATAATTGGTCGGACCATAACTGGGTTGTTCATTAGAAGAGCAGTGATATTTAAAGAGCAAGATGTAACACAGGGGTAAAACGGTAATTTGACCCATCTGTGGTTACGAACACTCGTGAAGGATTGACTTGTCATTAATGATCATATATCCGTGAACACGAAAATATTATGCAGTGAGAATAGTACAGCTGCGGGTCTTTAGTAGAGTGACCTGTAGTTAACGAATGTGGATTAACTCGGTCAATGAGTTTGACCAATTAATCTCGTATCGTTTGAGCTTCTGATATGTTGGTCCACTAGGTCTCCTTGCTAGCTCATAACGAGTAAAACGAGGATCAAGTTTTTGGAAAAATTTGAAATGTTCAAATTACTCCAGGGATTATATGTATATTAATAGATTCTAATATATAGTTAATTCTAGTTGAAACTATATATTATGAGATAAATTATTTGAATGAGATTTAAATAAAATTAATATGAATATGATTCATATTAAAACTATAGGTTAAAAATACTGCGCATAAGATGCACACTACAACTATAGGTTATATGAGAGAAATACTTTAGAATATGATTCTATTTTGATAATAAATAATTAAGTGTTAATTATTTATTTAATTAATTATTAATTACATTAATAATTAATTAATAAGATTAATTAATTAATTAATTAATTAAATATATATATTAATTATTATTAATTAATAATATTATATTAATTATTTTATTTTGAAACTATATTAATTATTTTATTTAATAATAAATCTTTGTAGGGGAGTGAGAAGTTGCTTATGACCTGGGGACCCCAAGTCATATTTTTTCTCTGTTTTTTTCAGTTAGTTATGTAATACAGAAAAGTAACTCCCAGCATTACTCTTGGAACTCTCAAGTTCTCTCTTCAATTTCTCCCTCACGTTCCAAACCAATTGCTCCCACAAGCACGATCTCAAGACCCAAGAGGATAACACGAAAGACTCTTTGGTGTTGTTCGGGAAATCAGATTGAGGAAGACTTCTTCAAAGGTAAAGAAATGTTCTTTCCCCTGTATTTTCATTATTGGATGTTTGATTTTGTTTCTCAAAAATTCATGAACGATGATCCGCTTCCGCTCCGAGATTCACATCCCTTCAATTGGGTGAGGTTTTAACTGGTCGGATATGGAATTTAATGAAAATGAAATTTTGAACAAAAATGGTCAAGGTGGAGATCTTAACATCAAAAGATAACTCAACAGAAAACTTTTTTAGTTGTTCGAGAGACCCTGAGGACATTCACATTTTCTACATTTTTTACTTCTTCTTTACTTTCTGCCCTTTTTTTCTTTTCTTTTCTTTTTTTATAAATACGACTCTACTTTGTTTAAACATGATTTCAATCACCACATTTATTTATTAAGGAAAATAAGGCTAAGTTAATTTACCTATCTAAAAAAAACATTAGTCAGAAAATGTGAAGTCTAATTTTAGGACCTTGAAGATACATTTTTTATGTATAAAAGAAGTGAGATATGAGTGAGGTGAGGATAAATTAAAAGTTTGAGGTGAGACTAAAAAACTCAACTTATTTGTATTTTATGCAACTAACTAATAAAATTTGTGGTTTTTTTAATAAATAAAAATAAAGAAAGAAAGAAGTTTTTTTTTTTTTTTATAAATTTTCATGCACAACAGATGATGGGCATATGTGTGAGGTGAGGATAAAATAAATGTTTGAGAAGAGAAAAACAGAGAAAAAAAATCAAGAAAAATCATAATTACAACATAATAAATACTACAAATATGTAATATACATAGATGAATATTCGGTGTGGTTGGTCTCTATGTTCTAAAGGATAAAGGCCCCCAAGCTATCCTCGATTCCTTCCTTATTTAGAAAAAAATTAAATGAGGCAAACTTATCAGCCTCCTAATTAAGGTCGACCTGAGTGAGGAGTTTTATGTGCCTACACGCAAGTCCAATACTCCACGAAGGTCACCACTACTCATCATTGATTCTAAACTTAATGGTAAAGTCGGGGTAGGAAGCTTGTGTACGTGTGTGTCAAAAAAAAAAATGAGGCCACATATAGAAAATAATGCAAAAAATTAAAATTTACCCACTTAAAATGAAGTCCCTAGTAGAGTCGTCAAACTGTCGCTACGGGTTTGCAACGTGGAGCATCAGACTTTCCTCTGGGAGGAGAAAAATGAAGTTACCACTAGTCTTTATTTATTGGGTGTGACTGACCACCCAAAATGCATCAATAAGTTGATCTGCACAAAAATATTTAGGTTCGGAGGTCTTGGGGAGGTATTAGCACCCCACAACACTCCTTCCATTAAGGATAATTCTTTTTTTAATATTATTTTCAAGAAAATGGCATTTAAAGAAAAGAATTTTATTTTTATTTTTATGTGTCCCACGTTTTATTGATCATTATTCATAAGGTAAATAATGAACAATAATTATGAGTGACCCAAAATAAATTGATCAGTTCAAGAATATTAGGGAATCGACCTCTCAACTTCTCAAATGTCTTAGGAAATTTATTAGGAAAATATTAAAATAAGATTTAGAAAACGATTTGAACTTTTTACTTTTCAGAAATATCATGAGTGCTTTTAAAAATGTCAACTTTTTATGGGGCAATGCTTTTATAAAAATATTTTTTTTACAGCAAAATTTTCCAAAGAATATTTACAAAAATGAAACATTTTTTTTTTTAAAGAAAATACATTTATTTGCTTCAAAATATGATTTTTTTTTATGAAAAAAAATGCGAAATTTTTTGTATTGGTACGTCAATTACTTTTGCAAACCAACTGGGGATAAAAGAGAAAACAACTAAAAATACACCATTTCATTAGGAAACATATTAAAAATCAAATCTTGACCTCCCGAGATATTGATCTTTACCCTTAAGAATCCAAGAAGATCGTCCTCCCAATTTCGAGATTCCATCGTCGGAAAATTTACTTTTAAAAATTTAAGTTAAAAACCTTTGATAAAATTCAAAAATCTCCACCGATTAATATAGCGATGAAAATTACATAATATATATTCGTCCAATATTATATGGGTATTCCAAATAAACATGTTAGAAAAAATTGGATCAATCAAATGTGATGTTACAAAGGAATAATAGTATAAAATTAGCAAAGGAGATAAATGAATAAACAAAAAGAAAAACCAAAACAACACAAATAAGCAAAGAAAATGTAGTCTAAAGTATGAATGAATCAAAATTAAACTCACAATTATAAAATGACTAAAACAATATAGGAAGAAATAAACTAACCTATTTTGATTTTTTATTTGATGAAAACTTACCGCCTGGGAAACACACTTGGATTTTCCCCTTCTTATTCACTTGTGGCGCAAGTCAAAGTTGAGGGACACAATTGTGGTGAAAATAACCATGAAAAAAAAAATTAATTGAGAGGAAGTAAATAAGGAGGAAAAGAGGAAAATAAATGAAAACAAACAAGTAAAAAAAAACGAAAAGAGTTATGATGAGTAGAAGAGAGAAAAACGTTTAAGAATAATATTTGAGAGTAAAAGGAAACACAGAAAAAATTGAAGGAACGAAAAAAAAGAGAGAGACAGACCGAGACAGAGATAACGAGGAAAAAATTGGGAGAGAAATTGTAGGTTTTTTCATGATGTACTCTCCGTGTCCTCTCTTGAACAAAACAAACACCGCCTATTTAAATTGAATTCAAACCCTAATTTACACATGCAAAAGATATTTTCATTAATTACACGATTTCAAAGGATTTATTAAAGATTTTGATTTTTACTCAAATATTCTAAATAAATTGGAATGTTTTCCAAATATGTTAGATTTTATTTTATTTAATTGAAAATATTTTACATGGAAAACAAGGAAAAAGAATGTTTAGACGTTTTTTTTATATATATATAACAAATATTTAATTTTGAAGAAAAAAAAAGAAATAAGAAAATTCATGTTTAAACCAAATACTTTTTATTTTTTATTTTCTTTTAATAAAACATACAAAAAATGAAAATATTTGCCATAAAATAAAAACAAAAATTCTATAAGTAAATTACTACAAATCAAATAAAAAAGAATGATGAAATGGAATACTAGACAAATTTAGGAGTATACAATATATATATAAGAATGGCAGCTTGGAGAACGAGTAAAAGAAAAATTGAGCTTCTTCGAATTTTTATTTTAGGCAGATTAGTTTTGGCTCCAAATCCCAACAATCTCTCACTTAGAGACAAAACGACAATCTCTCCTCCCACTGCAACAATAGTGTCTTTTATCTTGGCAAATCCACCAAGGCTCAGTTTTGACTGCACCAACAGTAACTGATCAACAACTTCCTGGCACCAAACAAGGCTTTGCTGCTACTGCACCAACAGCTTCTGACAACTTCTTGGCACCAACCTTTTACACCCGAGGCCCCGACACTCATCCAATCTCCTTTCACAACAACCAACTCTACATTCCACTCCTAACCACCAACCATAATTCTAGTACACGCTCTTAACCAAGGCCAACAATATTAACTACAACATCACATTTCAGCATGCCACCAATATACTACAAAATTAAGAGACACAACAGTTTGACAGTATCCAGCACACTATCATCAAACGAACATACACACAATAGTTCCTAAAAAGTTAAGCATACTTTACTAAAACACGTAGACACGACAAATAATTTCCAGCATGCTTTTAATAAGTAAAATCACACTAGAAGGTCCATACACATCACACAAATAATTTCCAGCACACCAAGTTTTCCTAGCTCCCCACTCGGTCTCGTCCTCAAAATGGTAGGAATATTGAGTCAGCGACCCGAACCACTCTCACTCGTACAAATCAAAGAATGATTCCTTATAGGCAGGAGTCCATAACTCACTCAGGATTGAGATTGAGTTATGTGGTCTTCATATGAAATAATAATCTATTAGTTAACGGTGTTACAGCTAAAGATTAATTATTTCATTGTCTGCTCTTATACAAATTCATTGCATAGGATACCCCCACTCACATGTTTTCACATGAAAGATTTGGATTAAGTCGTTTGTAATTATTACAAATTGGGTCGTATTCATAGTGTTACCAGGATAAGGTACTCAACCTTACCCATATCTATAGACCCTTTAGGTTATTACTGGAACACTATCCACTTGTACATCAAATATATACTCTATATTAATTATATATCTTGTATATCAATTATATCAGTTATATATTGTTCCAGTTACTTGACATAACTTCGGATATTAGTTTATTGAATTTTGGTTAATTCAATTCTAACAGGAACTTCAATAATAGCTTTATTGAATAAATATTTGTTTTAAATTTACGAACCACAAGTTTATGGCATAAAAGCCAACAACTACCCTCAGTCGTTCCATGGTGAACCGGGCCATATAGGCTTTCAAGTCTTTGTCCGACTTTTGCTTCACGGACATGAGGTGGGTTTCCGTTCGTCGATTGACGCACGAGTAATGGAACTAGTCGATAAACTTTCGAGCAAGGTCTTGGTCTGTCGCAATTGAGTACTGAGGCAGGTTTTTGAACCATTGCCTAGCAGGGCCAATGAGCGTTCCGAAGAAGTTCCGACACTGCTCGGCATCACTGTATCCTGCCTATCTCATGGCATCGTGGTAGGAGGTGGCATGGTCCATGAGGTTCTATCGATCCATCGCAGTTGTCGATCCGAGGGCCTAAGCTAATACGCTGGTGGTAAATGGCTCCTAAGCTATCTTCAAGGGATCGTAGTAGACCATAGAACCTTTGCCTCCTGCCCCAAGCCCCTTCTTTACTCGGTCAAATATCTTCTCCTTAATGTGATCCAGTCCCTTTACATCAATCCTAGAGTGGGACCCACTCGGGTGGCTGGATGCTCTGGTGCTCGTTCGGGATTGTACGTTTGAGCCAATCACCCCTCATCGGGATCGCTTGGCGCTGATCTTGTACCAAAGATCCCTCGAACTCTAGGGGAGCCCGAACGCTACCAAGGCATCCTTGTTGGTACGGCCCTCCTTCGGGTCGGTCAGGTGTTCCCCCTCGACGACCTCGTCGGCACCCCCATTATCATTTGACAGATTGAAGGCTCTCCTGACCTAGTCGATCGAAATTACATCGATTAATCTTGCGATTGTTAGGTTTTATGTCATAAATTTGTGGTTTGTAAATGTAAAACAAATTATTTGTTTAATAAAGTTTTTTTTTTATTTAAGTTTAGAATTGCATTTACCCAAATCCAATAAACTAACATTCGAGGTAAACAGTATATAATTGATATACATGGTATATAATTGATATACATGGTATATAATTGATATACACGGTATATAGTGGATATACAGTCAACCGTCTTCCAGTAAGAACCTAAATAGTCTATAGTATATGGATAAAGTTTGATACCTCATCCTAGTGACACTATGGATACAGCCCACTTTGTAAAAGTTACAAATTACTTAATCCAAATCGTTCATGTAGAGACATGCGAGTGAGGGTATCCTATACAATGAGTTTGTATAAGATCGGCTCACGAAATTATTAATCTTTAGTTGTAACACTGTTGACTAATTATATTAACATTTCACAGGATGACCATGTAACTTGATCTCCATCCCAAATGAGTTATGGACTCCTGCCTATGAGGGATTGTCCTTTGATTTCTATGGGTGAGAGTGGTCCGAGACGCCGACTAAATATGCCTAGTATTTTATGGACAAGTCCGAGTGGGGAGCTAGGAACATAACTTTGCGAAATAAAATTCACGTCTTCCCAACTTTAAGGAAGTAGATGAGTTGTTCCCTTAAGTGCTAACTCCGAATCTTGAACAATGGGCCTCACCCTTTCACTGGCTCGAGAGGGACTTTGTTTTATGGTAGGACCATAAACGATTGTCCATTAGAGGATTAGTAGTACTTGAGGAGCAAGAAGTAACTACGGGTTAAAACGATAATTTGACCAGGTTGTAGTTACGGACGACTCGTGAAGGATTGACTCATTCATTATGGTTATATTCATGGATGCAAAATATTCTACATTGCGAATAGTGCAGATGTAGGTATTTGTAGAGTGACCCACAGTTAATAAATTTTGATTAATTTAATTAATTACTCTCGTGTCGTTGGAGCTTCTAATCTATGCGTTCATTAGGTCCTCTTGCTAGCTCACAGCGGGTAAAACGAGGATCAAGAATTTGAAAGAATTTGAAATGTTCAAATTTAATAAGGGAATATATATAACGTATAAATCATTTATATAATGTACATATTGATACGTTATATAATTAATTTTGAATAAGGATTCGAAATTAATACTATATTGTTATAACGAACTATTTGAATAAGATTCATATTAAAACTATAGGTTAAAATTAATGTGCATGAGATACACATTAAAATTATACTTTATACTTTAAGAGAGAGATGTGCATTTGAATAGAGTTCTAATTAAATATAAGATATTTAACTAAAACAAAAATATAATTAATTAAATAATTCAATAATGTTTATTATTTAGTTTAATTAAATTTGTTTTTAATTAACTAAATAACACACATGGTTGCATAATGCAAAGAAGTGGGATTACAATGAGGTGAGGAGTTAACTTGCTTCCCACCCCTCACTCTTCTTTAATGCAAAGGGCGCATTATGTAAGGATTGATGCATTTTGAAAGAGCTATCTTAGATGGTTCTCGTCCAGAGGATAGCGAGGAATGCCTTTTTGGTGGCCTTGGTGCTATTGTTGAAGAACGGTCTTCAAATGTAGGTTCTGCCTCTTTGTGTTGGTAATTTATTTTCTTTGTAGTTTTTCCTAAAACAAAATCGAAGCAACGCGTTCACGCAGTTTCGTTGGGGATTCCATCCGTTCACCTATTTGGGAGGACATACTGGTGTTCAATGGCCCGCACTTCGGCTCGGAGCCCCGAGCTCCTTCTGTGATATTTCCCACTTTTCGTTTCCCAATGTGACCCATTGGCTGAGGGGGTGGACGACATCCCTGACTTGTCTCAACTTATGTGGAGCAAGAGGGGTAGGGGTTGCCTTGTCAGTAGTCTTGTCGTACCAATGTTCCTCGTCGACAGATTATTTGAATGACTACTCCTTGTCGAAGGACATCGTCCGAGCGTCTAAATAATTGGAATGAGCTTTCATTTGGCTTGAAAACGTCGTTCCCACAGACGGTGCCGACTATTGACGACAAGTTTTAGAGAGGTCCACGTATCCCTCGAAAAAGTGTGTTCGTCAAAGAGCAAATGAGCCACAACCAGAAAACTCAACACCGGTGCGATGTCCTGCATAAAGTACTCCAACAGTCAATAATCGGAATAAGAGGAAATAGGAGTAGACATTTAGAGACACGTTTTTCCCTTGGTGGTGGTGGGGGTCCTTCCCTTTTATTGGTGTAGACGGCCGACCAGGGAGGACGACGATTTTAGTTATTTGAATTTAATTTGACCTCCCAAAATAAATTCATCACCTCAATAATATTAGGAAATCGACCTCTCGAATCCCACAATTTCCGTTATAGAAACTTTTTAGAAAATATTAAAATAAGAATTAGAAAAAGATTTGATTTTTTGACTTTTAGAAATATGATTAGTGCTTTTTAAAATGTCAACTTTTTAGGCGGAAATATCTTTATAAAAATGTTTTTTTACAACAAAATTTTCCTTATAAAAGAAGATTTACAAAAACGAAATATATTTTATTTTTTAAAGAAAAGATATTTATTTGCTTCAAAATAGGGTTTTTTAAGGAAAAATGCAAAAAAATTTTGTATTAGTATTTCAATTACTTTTCCAAACCAAACTGGGGATAAATGAGAAAAACAACTAAAAATACAACATACTAAAATTCTAATCTTGGCCTCTCGAGATATTGATCTTTACCCTCATGAATCCAAGAAGATCGGCCTCCCAATATTTCAAGGTTCCATCATCGGGAAGTTCCTTTTTGGAAATTTTGAAATGAAGATCTTTAATAAATTTTTTTAAAAAAATCTTTATCAAATAGTATTACAATAAATGTAACGCCCCAGGAATTTCACCATTTCCAAACAGGGACCGTTACTAAGCCTACCTAAAATTTTCGTATAAACAAGAGAATTTTCTTCACAACAACACTAAGCAATAAAACTACCACGCTTCTGCTGCGCTACTTTGATTTCCAACACCCACGAGAGCTTGAACGATTAGAACAACAACACTAATGTTTTAAGAGAAACTCACATCCTATACAGATAAACCATTTAATACCGACTTCACATTAACGAAACCCTTCAAGGAAACCTTACTAACTATAAGCCATCCACTAAATGAATATTAACATCTCGAATGGCAATGAAGCAAAAGCTAATTCAAGTACGATCAACTTAAACAAATGTATTCATAAATATCCTAAGTAGATTACAATATCGTAGTTCAAGAGGCTAACAAAATTAATGCTCTAAAAGAATAATGAATCGGAAACCTTACAACATCCTTTAGACAATAAAACTAAACAAAACCAGCCACTACCAATTCAACTACAACATTAAATGGCCACAACTATCCTAACTAAAAGAAATTAATTACACACAGCATAGTTAATGGTCTTTCCGATCAAGCCTCCTTCTCGCCATCACCATCCCAGGAGCTAGCTCGATACCTGCAAACTGGAGGGGAAAAAGAGGGATGAGTACAACCACAGTACTCAGTAAGCAACCCTTATTTGAAGGGTCACGCACAAACAGCATACTTATCAAGGAACAACGTGTCATGCTTATTAAAGAATCAACACACACACATCATACTCAACCAAATCATG
>NW_019104869.1:83698-107618 GCF_001995035.1 Momordica charantia | reverse complement strand
GGAGAAAAGAAGAAGAGGGTGGGGTGGGTGTGACGGCTAGGGCAAGAGGAAGGGAAAGAGATGGAAAAATAAACACTTGGGTTTCCTAGTTTACACTTTTGTTTTGTTTTCTTTCATTTTCCTTTTCTTTTAACAAACCTTTTTCACTTATTTGATTTGAAAACAAGAAAGCCCAATAACCCAAAATCTAAAAGAAGCCCAAAATTACACTTTAGTAACCAGCTAAAATTGACAACAACCCATAACAAAATAATTAACTTAACCACTAAAATCCAAGAGTTCAATCCAACAATTATAAATTAAATTTCAAAAAACTATGGATTTAAGATTTAATTAAAAATCTCTTCCAAAGTTCGAAAACTTAATTTATCTTAGTCCAACGAAACTAAACTTAAATTCTAATTTAAATTCTAACTAATCAACAATTAGAACTCTAAATTTAGAAAATCAAGAAATTAAATTATTAGCCTAGGTGAAAAATTCAAAGTCACAATTTAAATCTTAACATAAACTAGCTAGAGAACATGGGGCGTTACAGCAACACACTTTTGTAGTCTTGACTGCCATGACACTGCACCACCTGCAAATGTCATCAAATATCCGGAAGTAGACTTTCGATTATCTAAATCTCCTGCCATATTTGAATTAGTGTAACCGACAAGTACTGGATTTCCACTTCCAAAAGTGAGCTTCAAACTGGAAGTACCCCGTAAATATCTCATAATCCATTTTACTGCCTCCCAATGCTGTTTTCGCAAATTGGAAATAAACCGACTAACAACACCAACAGCATAGAAAATATTCGGTCTATTGCACACCATGGTGTACATCAAACTTCCAACTGCTGAAGCATATGGAACTCTGCTCATCTCTTCCTTCTCTTTATCTGTAGAAGGACTCTGCTTGCTGTTCAGTTTGAAGTGATTGGATAGAGGAGAACATACTGCTTTAGCCTTGCTCATGTTGAATCTTTCAAGCAGCTTGTAATGCTCTTAAGACATATGCAATTTCTTGGATGCTCTGTCTCGTGCTATACGAATACCAAGAATCTTCTTCGCTGGCCTCAATTCTTTCATGGCAAAGGATTTGCTCAACTGTTTCTTCAACGTGTCAATTCTTGAAATATTCCTGCCAACAATCAAAATTTCGTCAACATAAAGCAACAGTATAGTAAAGTCATTATCAGAAAACTTCTGCACAAATACGCAATGATCAGAAGTAGTCTTCTTGAAGCCTTGCTCCCCCATAGCTGACTCAAATTTATTGTAGCACTGCCTCGGTACCTGTTTCAACCTATAAAGAATTTTATTCAACTTGCACACAAGATTCCCCTTACCTTTCTCTTCAAAACCCTCTGGCTGTTCCATATAAATCTCTTTATCTAAATCACCATGCAAAAATGCAGTTTTGACGTCCATCTACTCAACCTCCAAGTCAAGGGTCGCTGCCAATTCCATAACTACACGTATAGAATACATCTTCACATCAGGAGCAAAAATTTCATCAAAGTCAACACCTTTCTTCTGACTGAACCGTTTGACAACTAGTCTCGCTTTTTAACGCGGTCGTGAGGTATGTTCTTCTTGTTTCACTCAATAAACCCACTTATTTTTCAGTGCAGTTTTTTCTTTAGGCAACTTAACAAGGTCGAAAGTGTGGTTTTCATGCAATGATTTCATTTCATCTTTCATTGCATCAATCCACTATCTTTTGTGTTAATCTTCCAAGGACTCCTTAAAACTCTTATGCTCTCCTCCATCAGTCAATAATGCATACTCATCAACTCGATATCGTGTGGAAGAACTTCGATTTCTGGTAGATCTCCTAAGTGAAATTTCTGTAGGAACCTCTGCAGGAACTTCTGTTTCTACTGGCTATTCATAAACATCATCATCTACCTCAACTTGTTCTGGGCTCTCTACTGTACCATGAAACTGATCATTCCGAACCTCATTCTCAGTTTGCGTAGAAGGTTGTGTCAAAGGAACTGAATCCAAGTCAATCAAATCATCACTGTGCTGAAACTCTGTTTTATCTGTCTTCTCAATATCTTCTACGGTTTTGTCTTAAACAAATACAAGATCTCGACTTCTCATGAGCTTCTTCTGTACTGGATCATAAAGTTTATAACCGAACTCATCTTGGCCATAGCCAAGGAACACACATGGTCTTGTCTTTGCATCAAGCTTCGATCTCTCATCTTTAGGAACATGTAAGAAAGCTTTACATCCAAAGACACGCAGGTGATTATAGGATATCTCCTTATCTGACCAAATTCTGTCCGGGACTTCAAAATTCAAAGGAACACATTGCATGAGATTCAAAACATGCGCAACTGTGCTTAATGCTTCACCCCAAAATGATCTTGGCAACTGTGACTGTGAAAGCAAACATCTCACTCGCTCAACTAGTGTTCTATTCATCCTCTCAGCTAGCCCATTCAATTAAGGAGTCTTCGGAGTTGTCTTTTGATGTCGAATACCATGACTTCTGCAATATTCATCAAAAGGTCCACAATACTCGTCTCCATAATCGGTCCTGATGCACTTCAACTTCTTACCAGTTTCTCTTTCAACAAGGGTATGAAACTGTTTAAACACTTACAACACTTGATCTTTAGTCTTCAACATATATACCCAAGTTTTCCTCGAATGATCGTCTATAAATGTCACAAAACATGAGGAACCTCCAAGTGTTTTTGTCTTCATAGGAACGGATACATCAAAATATACTAAGTCAAGTATATTTCGCTTCCTCAAGTGTTGAGACACCTTAAAGGAAACTCTAGTTTGTTCCCAGCTAAGCAATGAGCACATCTTTTCAGAGGTGCATTCTTTATACCTGAAAGATGATTCTTCTTGGCCAAAATCATCAATCCCTTCTCACTAATGTGACTGAGTCTCTTATGCCATAATTCAACACTCTTTTCATCATCCACTGTATTTATTATAGAATCAATAATCTTTGATTGCATCAAATACAGTGAGGTACACTTCTCTCCCTTAGCTACAATCATTGAGCCTCTAGTAAGCTTCCATTTGTCATTGTAGAATGTATTGCAGAAACCTTTGTCATCAAGCTTACCTGTGGAAATTAAATTCATGTGAATATTAGGGATATGTTTCACATTCTCAGCGTAGTACCATTCTTGGTCTCCAAGTGCACATCACCAATACCAATGGCTTTTGCTGATCCATCATTACCCATCCTAACGCAGCCGAAATCACCAGATGTGTAGGATGCAAAGAAATCCCTCATGGATGTAGCATGAATTGACGCGCCACTATCAGTCACTCAATTGCTCTGTTGTGTAGCTAGATTAATAACATCACCATCAAATAAGATAAGGAAATCCTTAGTAGTTGCAGCAACTCTATCTGCGTCATTACCATCATCATTTTTTCTTTTCCTTACCTTTATCATTTTTATTTTCTCTCATCAGTTGTTGACAATACTTTCTTATATGCTCTTTCATGCCACAATGATAACACTCAACATTGGATAACCGACCGCTCTTACTTTTGCTTCTATCTCTACCCCTCGGACATTTACTCTTACTCCTCCCCCTTCTTTCAGTAACAAGAACCTCTGACTGTGATGAAGAGCCCTGTGATTTTCTTCTGATCATCTCTTCATTTAAAACACTGCTTTTCACTATGTCCATACTTATTACTCCATTTGGGGCTGAGTTCGATAACGAAGTTCTGAAAGTCTCCCACGAGTCCGGCAATGTACCAAGAAGCCATAACCCTTGTATCTCATCTTCAAACTTGATTTTCATTCCAGAAAGCTGATTAATGATACATTGAAATGTATTCAAGTGATCTGACATAGGTGTTTCATCTTGATACTTCAAAGCCATCATTTGCTTCACCAGAAACAATTTATTATTACCAGTTTTCGGGGCATATAACGACTCAAGCTTGTTCCACATAGTCCGTGCATTTCTTCTCCAATATGATTGAGAATATTTTCTTCTACCCAATGTCTAATAAAGTCACAAACTTTTCTATGACATATTTTCCCTTCTAAATCAGTTTTATCTTCAGGCTTCTCAAGTGAAAAAATAGGAAGATAAAAATCCTTCACATATAAAACATCTTCCATCTTCCTTTTCCAAACTTGATAATTTGAGCCATTCAAAGTCACCATTCTACTTGTACTAGTTTCCATTGTTCAACACAATGCCTAATTAATTTTTAACCACGCTCTGATACCACTTTGTTAGGATAAACACTTATTTTTACGGACCAATTATCCCCTCTTGTGTGAACCTAATAGGAAATAGCAAGTAAAAATAATAATCCAAATAAGCACAGGACAAAAGCAATTTTAACGTGGAAAAACCCCCTCAATGTGAGGAGTAAAAAACCATGGACCGAAGTCAAAATCTCCACTATAATCAATAATGGGTACACCAAGTTCTCCCTAGCAACAACTAGAGGCATACAATAATAATATCTCGAGACAATAAATCTCGGCAAACAAAGGGAATAAACCGGGGAACAAAATTAGAAAGATCTCACTTAGAAAGTGGCACCAACTATCCACTGTATCTGACTGTAGGCAGCTCCAAAAGAAATCTCCACCGTTCAGATTGAAGATCCTCGTGTTACGAACACGCTGTCAAAATTTCATCTCGATCGGACCACGGATCAACCTCCGATCGTGCAAAAAACGTTACTGTACGGAATGAATTTCTTTTCCCTTTTCTTTTCTGTTTTTTCTCCTTGATTTATGTGCATAGACATTTCCCTCTCTCTCCTCATTGTAGTTTTTCGGCTGTACCTTAATATATATATATATATATATATATATATATATATATATATATATATAACCCTAAAACATTAATGGCCCATGTGGGCCTTAAAGTTGTTGGCCTTTCACACATGTGAAAAATACCCAACATTATATTGATCACTTTTTGTATTGAATTTGAAATTAATTAACATACAATCAACCTGATGTAATTTACCTACTTTTTTTTTTATATACACACACTGTATTTTTTGAAAAATTACTTACCGAGAAACTTTTCTCCTCCCACGGTTCTTTAGTGAAAACTAAATTAACCACACAATAAGAGAAATATAGGGAAATTTCTAGCGTAACAAATGGCAACCAATTTATATTGGTTTATCTAACTATAGACTATGTCCAATCTTCCGCGACAAAGAGTTCTACTATGGTTTTGAGATAAATACAATGGAGAATACAACTCTCTCAAATCTAGATACCTCAGCAGAAGCCATGTAGGGAACTAGAATAATAGAATCCTAAGAATACATGAATGAAAAACCTCACCAAATATTCATGAGAACTGGTTGTTGACGATGCATTACAACCCGGGATCTCGCCTCTGAACTACTACCAACACTGCCTCTGATTTTGTGCACCAACACAGCCTTTGGCCGCCACTCAAATTGTGCAACTACACAACTTAAATTAAACTTAAAACGAAGAAGCAGATTTTATAAAACGTCGTAGCGTTGAGACGTTGAGTGTAGCGTCTCAATGCTACGGACGTAACAACGACCCAACAAAAAGTCCTCGTGCCTTCTTTTATTTCTACCTATTGTCGACCAGTGTCTCAACGTTGCAAACACCACTACGTCAAAGCATGCCCACGCTTTTTTTTCTCTAAGATTTCGTGACGACGCCCGTAGCGCACTGCACCCTCTGCCCGATGGCTTTCTGCATCACCTGATCCCCTTTTTCATTTCTTTTCATTTCTTACCTCGTCCCTAGTCGTTTCGACGTCGATTTGACTCCACTAGTCCCAACACGTATGTGTTGTCAAATTTACCCATCGACTTCATTTCGTAAAAGTATATTTTAATACATCTATATATATCAATAACTTCTTACATATAGAGGTCAAATGTTAGTAAGGTTCTCTTTTGCCTCATTGGTTTGATTTGTATATAAGTTTATCTATATGTTTTCAAGAATCCTATTTTATTATTTAAAAGGTACTATTTGTGAGAGAGCGTAAAGTTTAAATCACATTTTGCATCATTTTTCTGTAAAGTATTCATGTTCATGTTCTGTAAATTGAGAAAGGTAGGGAGGGAGAAAGAGACATATTGATGATTTGTTATGTGCAAGGCCAAATTTATAGTAAAGAGAGAGTGGCAGGATTTAGAGCCTTATGCTTAAAATGTCGATGCCAACCAGACATAACTGATCAACAGGTTAATATTTATATTTCTGAAAGATCGTGAGTTCTAATTTCGTCCAAAAGATCATGAATTCAAATCTCAAACTTCAAGGTTCACATTATGAGAGGAAAAAATCTTTCTTCGTAGATGCCCATCAACAATAGTAGCTAAAAATCAGATAGTTACTAGTTAAACATTTACTTTCACATGAACTCATCTTGAAGCATTTTAGATACATTTGGTATGACTTTCTACATAGAAGTACTTTAGGATTACTTCTAATATAATGCATGCCACAGTTAGCTTCAGATAAAATTGGGCATGCCCCTTGGAGAACCCAAAATCTATTATGTTTTAGTAGCCAATTCAAGAGAAAATCTTGAAGAAGAAGTTGACTAGCTTTAATGAGGTGGTAGATTAACATTTTGCAATGTGGTTCTTGCTAATATTCCAATATATTACATGTCTTTATTCCAAGCGCCTTTCATCAGTTTGTAAGGAATTAGAGCTCTCTCTTTGCGGAATTTTTTCTTGAAAGTTAAAACATCTAGTGCATTGGGATGTGACATTCCTGTTGGGATAAACACTTAATTTTATATATCAATTATCTCCTCTTGTGTGAAACTAATAGGAAATATCAAGTAAAAATGATAAGTCAAACAAGCACGGGACACAAGCAATTCCAACGTAGAAAAACCCCCTCAATGTGAGGAGTAAAAAACCACGAACTGAAGTCAAAATCTCTACTATAATCAATAATGGGCTACACCAAGTTCTCCCTAGCAACAACTAGAGGCATACAATAATAATATCTTGAGACAATAAATATGGCAAACAAGGGAATAAACCGGAGAAGAAAATTAGAAAGATCTCACTTAGAAAGTGGTACCAACTACCTACTCTATCTGACTGTAGGCACCTCCAAAAGAAATCTCCAGTGTCCAGATTGAAGACCATCGTGTTGTGAACACGCTGTCAAAATTTCACCTCGATTGGACCACAGATCGACCTCCGATCGTGCAAAAAACACTACTGTACGGATGGTTTTTCTTTTCTCTTTTTCTTTTATGTTGTCTCTCCTCGATCTGCGTGCAAACCTTTTCCCTCTGTCTATATGTGTTAGGTGGCTGCACCATAATAATATATATATATAAAAACCCTAAAACACTAATGGCCCATGTGGGCCTTAAAGTTGGGCTTTCACACATGTGAAAATACCCAACAAATCTCCTCATTTTCACTGTGTGAAGGAAATTGGCATCCCGGCAATGGAACGACTGTTTGGGATTTTGGATTCAAAATAAATGAGAGCGCAAGTGTACACCCGTCATAAGTAGTAAAACGAAATGAGTATTCCGAGTATCGATCCTCAGGGACAAATGAAGTCTTTTTGTAAGAAATGTTAATGATCGGTGACTTTGTAATTAAATTTGGGGTAACAAATGATAAGGATAATGTTGGTTTTGGTATTTAAAAACTCAATGCAATAAACCTAGCCCAGTTACTTCAAATTAGCTAAAAATACGCAAACTTTTTCCAACTAGGCGCCAAACGCCTCTCATAAATTTTCCTCGGTTTTACTTCGCCATCTTCTTATGTCTAAGTGATTTTGTAGGTTTAAGTCCATTCCTAGTATTTCTATTAGAAAAAAGAACTTAATTTAGTAAAAATCAACCGTAACCTTAGGTCGAGGTCCTATGTCTAGGCCACCCGAGCAAAATCTTTATGTCTAAAGTATTTCTCTCTAAAGTTAAATCAGTAAAGTTGTGAAAACGTATCAACCCTTTCAGTATTGATGCTTGGTTAAAACATTCATTGACCAAATCAAGTTTTAACTTATAGAAACAACTTTAAGTGATAAAAGAGGAGAAAACGCCTTTTACCTTGTTAGATTTTAAAATTTTTAACTAACTATCCATAACCGGGCTTGGGAAAAAGAAATTTTGCTCATGATGATAAAGGAAAAACATAATTTAATGTTGATGGAAGTAGACTACATGATTAAAAGATTAAAACAAGCTAAAAATGGTGGAGTCAACCCGAATGACCCTAACCCGTTCTCTTTCAAGATTGGGGAGCAATACTCGGTCGATTCCTCAAGGTTGAGTGATTACAACTTCGTAATGAGAAAGAGAGTGATAAGAGTAACAAAGAACTTGCTAGAATTTTAATTAAACAAGATTAAAGCTTACAATTCAAGACTAACAAGCTGGAAATAAAGGGTGAACTAGAAATAAGTAAGGTTTAAAACAATAACAACTCAAACACTTAAAAAGGAAACTTAAATAAGCTGAGAGTAAATGTTAAAGCTGAAATGATCATTCCGTGGATGATGAATGAAGAGAATGAGCTGCTGAATTTATAGGGACTTCAAGGTGGTTAGGAGGTTGAGAGCTTTGTGGAGAACCATCCATTTCAAACACCTTTTGGTTGGTTAATTGTTAAATTGGCAACCTTTAATGCATCGAAGACACGTGGCAGAGCTTGGGAAGGCTTCAAATCACACCAAAACGTGCGTTTTGCATTAAGGGCAATCTCGAGATTGGGGAAGGCGCGAAGTGCCTATCTCAGAATTTTTCTGCACAAAAGTGTAATTTCCGTTAGAAATCAACTCTAAATGATGTAAAAACGTCCTATGTGCATGTATAACCTAAGATAACTTAAAATGAAGGGTTTTGAACACTAAACCAAGCTTAAATCACGGTTTCCGAGTTTAAAACGTTAGAAAACAGCACCCATTTAGCTTCTTTTTACCCTTATGAACAAGGGAAATCAACGACAAAACTCGAGCTTTTCTCTTGGTAGATTCTTTGTCAACATATCGGATCCATTACGATCAGTATGTATCGTCTCAAGTTCAAACAGTCCATCATTGAGAGCATTTTTCATCTAGTGATACCTCACATCAATATGTTTCGTTCTTAAATGAAATGTTGTATTCTTACCAAGTTGAATAACACTCTGATTATCGCAGAATATCACACACTGTTGTTGCTTGAAGTCGAGCTCCTGTATAAATCGCTTCATCCACAACATCTCCTTGCACGCCTCTGCTGCTGCAATATATTATGCATCAGTCCTAGAAAGTGCAACACACCTTTGTAATCTTGATTGCCATGACACTGCACCACCTGCAAATATCATTAAATAGCCTGAAGTAGACTTTTGGTTATCTAAATCTCATGCCATATCTGAATCAGTGTAACCAGCAAGCATTGGCTTTCCACTTCCAAAAGTGAGCTTCAAACTGGAAATACCCCGCAAATATCTCATGATCCACTTTACTGCCTCTCAATGTTGTTTTCCCGGATTGGACATAAACCGACTAACAACACCAACAAAATAGGCAATACCTGGTCTAGTAAATACCATGACATACATCAAACTCCCAACTGCTGAAGCATATGAAACTCTACTCATCTCTTCCTTTTCTTTATTTGTAGAAGGACTCTGCTTACTACTCAGTTTAAAGTGATTGGATAGAGGAGAACTTACTGTTTTAGCCTTCCTCATGTTGAATTTTTCAAGTAACTTCTCTACGTAATGGTCCTGAGACATATACAATTTCTTGGATGCTCTGTCTCATGCTATACGAATTCCAAGAATCTTCTTCGCCGGCCCCAAATCCTTCATGGCAAAGGATTTGCTCAACTATTTCTTCAACGTGTCAATTCTTGAAACATTCCTGCCAGCAATCAAGATATCATCAACATAAAGCAACAGTATAATAAAGTCATTATCAGAAAACTTCTGCACAAATACGCAATGATCGGAAGTAGTCTTTTTGATGCCTTGCTCCCCCATAACTGACTCAAACTTCTTGTACCACTGCCTCAGTGCCTGTTTCAACCCATAAAAACTTTTATTCAATATGCACACAAGATTCTCCTTGCCCGCTTTGTAACACGGTCGTAAGATGTGTTCTTCTTGTTTCACTTTTAAACCCACTTATTTTTCAGTGCGACTTTCCTTTAGGCAACTTGAAAAGGTCAAAAGTGTGGTTTTCATGCAATGATTTCATTTCATCTTTCATTGCATCAATCCACTCTCTTTGGTGCTCATATTCCATGACCTTCTCATAACTCTCAGGCTCTACCCATCAGTCAGTAACTCGTACTCATCAATAGGATATTGATAACTCTCCATAAGAGCGTGTTTTGTGGTATAAATTAGATAATTTTGGTGTGTAAATGTGAGAGTCCTTATCAAGAGACCATGGAAAATAGAAGAATCATTTAGTTAGGTCCCTGAGCTGTTATAATTCTCAAATCCCTCGTTTTGAATGAATTATGCTTAATTATGGATGTTTTGTATAGGAATTTGAGAATTTGTTGAGGGCAAGCCAAGTGCTTCCAAGGTTGTGAAAGCGTTGCTGGAGCATGACAGGAAGATGCATTTATGCTGTTGCCTGAAGCTGCTCAGGATGCTCTAGAGCATGTGACTGTGCAGTAATTGATTTGCACCAGTTTTACCGTGTCCGTACAGCCTCCTGGTTGTGCCGTAATTTTTAAGGACGCGATACAAATAGAAGAACAGTGCCTAGCAGCTAAAGAGAGCCCTAGAACAGAAAATCAATTTGGGCATCGAAATTAGAGAGCATTCCTCACCCATTTCGAGGAGAAGCCGACGAAAAAAAAGCCGAACCTTGCGTCTTCACCGAGCTGGAGGAATCTTTGCTGCTGCTCAAGCTTCCTTACTCAATGGGCTACATTCCTTCTCTATCCACTCTTTTATTTTCTTTTAGCATGAACTAAACCCCACCTTCGGAGGGGGGGAAGATGAACTCGCTATAGCTCTCGTTTATTTATGTTTTAGTAACTCATATATATTTTTACTGATTTAATAGAGATGTTTCTATTCTTTCATCTTAATAATTTTGCTTGGCTAACATTATTAGTTTGCTATGCTCACTTGAGGCTTGGGAAAGTCATTGTGTTGCGAGTTTGCTTCTATTTGCGTTAGATTTCTCTCTTTGAAGTAGAATGGTGAGTACTCAGGGATGAGACTCACCCTTTCGTGCCGATAAACTGTATATATTGCTTGTTTAGTCTACAACGGGAGTTGGGGTTAAACATGTTTGGGTATCTCGAAAGAGAGCCATGTTTATTTGGGCATTCAACATTTTGAGTTTACTAGAGCATAGATAGACATGAGTGAGAGCATTAGAGTGATTCCCCCTCAATTTACCCTCATTTCGCATTAGATTTCATATTTCAATTTGTTTTCCATTTTCGGATGCTTAAGAGCAGAATCGCAGAATATTTATGTTCTTGCTCATTTACTGTTTTTGTTGATTTCCTTTACAACATCCACACAAATTTAATATTTTATTTTTAATTTTGCTTTTTGGTATTCTAATTTACTATTTCAAGTAAAACTGTAATCCATGTGGAGACGACCTTGTTTTTATACTACAACGAATTATTTGGTGTATACTTACTTGCACCAATTTTCCTTTAGTTGTGAGGAATCCGAATAGATATCGCGTGGAAGAATGCTGATTTCTGGTAGATATTTTAAGTAAAACCTCTACAGGAACCTTTGTAGGAACCTCTGTTTCCGACGGCTGTTCATTAACATCATCATCTACCTCAACCTGTTCTGGACCCTGTACCTCATCTCTACCATCAAACTGATCATTTCTATAAGATTTAGTTTTTTTTTCAACGTATGTTTGTTAAGATTATTTTAGTTATTTTTTTCATTTCTTTCTTTTTAATTTTAAAAAATTGTATTATTAGCCATTTCTTATTTTCTCCTTCTAAATATTTATCCATTTTACATCCCATCTATCACCTTCATCCGTTAATTTTTTTTTTTGGGCAAATTGCATATATAAATCACCCCTAAAGTATGATGATTGTGACAATTACACCCCTAAACTTTCAATTGTAAAAGTTAAACCCTTAAATTTTTACAAGTGAAAAAATTGCACGCCTAAAGTATTATTATTGTTACAATTACACCTTCAAACTTTCAATTGTAAAGATTAAACCATCAAACTTTCATAAATTGAAAATTTTGCAACTTTAAACTTTTTATTTTTTAAAAAGTAAACTAAAAAATTAAATTTATTTTGACTCCCTATCTTTTTTTACTCTCTCTCTCCTCCCGGTTATCCGTCTCTCTAGAAGCTCGTATTCTGTGTATTGAAGTTTTCTCTTCGAAAAAAATGGAACTCGCTAGAGGTAAAGGAGTGAAGACGAAAAGTGGGGACTCAGCTAATGATTCTTGAAGATTTTCGTGAGCGCCCCTCACCCTCTTCTCGACTGTTGGGTTTTTTAATTTTGCTTCAACCATTTTTGAAGGGGGAACATTAGAGGAGGAACTGTGAAAGAAAGCCCAAAAAGTGTTCAGGAGAAAAAGTAGATAGACAAATTCAAAATCTTGTTGGCAGAACAGAAAATTGGCTAGAAATTTGAGCATCGGAGGACTGTGTTTCGATGATTCTTGTCAAACGCTTGGAGATTGTTTGTCGTGTTGTCAGCGTTCCAGTCGGCGGCTGAATTCGACGTTGTTTGGTGAAGAAAACTACACCCACACCTCTGACATTTCCGACGAGTCCCCATTTTGTTCGAAGAGAGAAAATTTCAGTCCACAAAATACTGCCTTCTAGAGAGTGAAAGTAGGGAGAGGGAGAACAAAGAGGGAGGAAGTAAAAAGAAAGGAGAAGGAGTAAAAATAAATTTAATTCTTTTATTTATCATAATTTAAGACTTCAATTTTTTAAAAATTAAGGTGTAATTTTTTGACCTTGTGAATGTTTGAGGGTTTAATTTTTTCAATTAAAAGTTTGAGGGTGTAATGGAAACATTTATCAATTTTTGGGGTGCAACTTTTTCACTTGTAAAAGTTAAAGGGTTTAATATTTACAATTGAAAGTTTGGGGGTGTAATTGTTGCAATTATCATACTTTAGGGGTAGTTTGTGCAATTTGCCCATCTTTTTTTTTCCTCATCACGATCTTGATCATATTTTTTTTTCGTCATTTACTCTGGCAAAGTTTCAATGAGTAACTTTTGTTTATGTATAGAATCGCACAACGTCAAACCTTGGTCGAGCTCGAACTTGGTCCAATCTCCGACTTATAACACAGAGGGAAAACCTCCACAAGAGGGCAAAATCTCCGACGCTCAAGTCAGTAAACAGCTCGGACTCAATATTAAGCTCGAGGTGAAATTCCATACCTGATGGTGAAATGAGGTCTCCTATTTATAGATTTAGGTCCCGACAGGGGTTGCGACAGGTGGATACCTTGGTCAGAGTTGAGGTCGGAGCTGTTGGGTTTAGCAAATCAAACCTAGATGGTTTATTTTTAAACATTGACGGTTTGATAAAAAATAATGTCGAAGTTACCCACCTCGGAAGGTTCTGAGGTGGAACTGCACAAAGGTTTAATTGGGGAACGCTCTCTTCAACGAATCGCTGTCTTCCACATGGCACTCTGGTTTCCTTCCCCCGAACATTGGCCCCCTCTCTACCTGGATCGAGCTCGATCTAGCAGAGAAGTTATCCTCTTGGAACCCAATCCACATGGCGACTTCCGGGCTCGTGGTGCGAAATATTATCATTAAAAGACCTCGAAAATGGAATCGTCAACCGACACTTACTCGAGTATCTCCGTCGTTCAGACTCCTGCACGATCTGGGTCGTCCTTTTTCGGACATGTATATGGACGAGATTAAATTTCGAAGTGCTATAAATAGTTCCATATCTCAGATCCGTTTTCTATGCTTCCTGAAATCTTCGAGTTCGACCTGAGCAGCTCGGAACTTACTCTAAGTTAGAATCATTCTTCTATTTTTACTTCATACTTTCGATTTTTCAGTCATGTCTAATTCTGCCTATTCTTCTAGTAGTGGTTCATCTGTCAGCGTAGATCGGAGCCGAAGCCCTTCACCTAAGAAGTCCAACTATGTAGAGGACTTTTCCAGTAGGTTAGATTCCGTGCTAGAAGAAGAAATAGATAACTTTAGTTTTTTCGAGGACGATGGGGATGATAGTGACACCTCCACCTCGGGTCAGGGTTTGGAGTTCCCTTCTCAAATGCCGGAGAAGTATCATGGCCTTCTCCGTATGAGATATAGCATTCTGAACAACATGATGCTCAGGCTTCCCAAGGAAGGGGAACGTGCTGATAATCCCATAGAAGGGTGCGTAATTCTGTACTTGAAGATGTTCGAGTACGGCTTTTGCCTGCCCGTTCATCATCTAGTGAAAGAGTTCCTGGCTCGAACTGGGCTGGCTCCTGCTCAGGTGGCTTCCAATGGATGGGTTGTTGTCTTTAGATTGACCGTGCTGTTTAGGCTGAGGTGCCGCGAGGTAGATGAGCTAGAACTCCTTAGGACCGACAAGGTCTTAGCCTGTTTCAAGCCCTGTCTCTTCAATGATAGTAAGGATCTCTGAGATGGGAATGGTTGTTGGGGTGTATCTTTCGTAAGGTCGTCATCGGCTAGAGTCCGAATCCGATCTTCTATAATCAGGTCGCCCTGAGAGGGCTGAGAAGATGATCCTTTGTCCTTAGACTTAGAATCAGTCTTCCCTTTGTCCTGATAGTTGGGATTCTTCTGGTCAGACTTCTTTTCTGTCCGACCCAGCTTCGTTCTCGCAGCTCTTACTTGTCAATAACCATTTTGGTCTTCTGTAAGACCTCCGCAAAGGTAGACGACACCTCCTCTCCCAACTTGACCGTCAAGGTCTCATCGACCAGGCCGGTGAAGAAGTAGCACATGGCCGAGTCGTTTGAGCAGTGCGCGTCCTTGAGCTRCTCCTTTTGGAAGCGAGTCACATACTCCCTAAGCGTCTCGCSCTTCTTTTGTCGAATGGTAGCGAGATGGTGGTTGTCTTTCWATCATAATGTCGAGAAGAGAATTGGCTGATAACTCCTTCCTCAGCTGGCTGTAGGTCGAGATCCACCTTGCTGGCAGCCTTCTATACCAGAGTCGAGCACTCTCTGTCAAAGCGATCTGGAATGCTGGACATTTAATGGTGTCAGATGCCGCATGAAAATTCATGTGGCCCTCGAAGACCTCGACATAGTTCTTTTGGTCCTTAGACCCATCATAGGGCTTCATAGCGAACGTTTTGAACTTAGGAGGGAATAGGCGCCTCCAAAATGTCCGAAGTGAATGGCAATTCGCCCATCTCACCATCATCGAACGAGTTTTATTTATTCTCCCACTTCGTCTTAAGGGCTTCAACTTGTGCGTCAAACTTATTTTTCATCAGATCGAACTCTTCCCTTGTAATCACCCCTTCTAACATCAAGGGGTTGTACCGAGATTGGACTTTGAAGTTTGAGTTCTTCTGCGAGTACGAAGGAGAGACATCCGTGCCTAGTAGGGCGGAATTATTCTTCTTCTTTCCAGCGAGGATTTTTCTTAGATCGTCCTCTTGGCGGCTATAATCAACTCCTCTATTCTCGGCGACGCATGCGTCGTCGTCAAGAGGAGGAGGTCGATGTTGATCATCACCGTCATAATGCAAGTCATCAGCTTTGCCTAGGATCCTGGATTGGGACCCAATTCGGTTCTCCCGCATTAGTTCATTATAAGTCTCTTCCATGGTACGCACCCGGTTGTGCATGTCATCAAGCTCTCACTGGAGAGTAGTGAGAGTATCGGGATCTGTGGCTGGTACAGTCCTTCGTGTGGTTTTCTTGAAGACTCCACCTCGACCTCGGTTTGTCTTGGCAGGGATCGGTTGAGTAGGAGGTAAGGTCGGATTAGCATTGCAGACCGACCTCCGAGGTGGATCAACTTCTTAACCTCCTCGGCCTAGTCCTCCACCACCTTAGCATCGACCTCGCGCTGGAGGCCGTTATTGCCATTCAGACCTCGTCGGTTGGCTTAGTTAGCGTAGTTAGCTGGCTGGACCATCTTGGACTGGTTTGTGCTTGGGGTGACTGAAGTTGTCCTCCCCATAGACGGTGCCAAATGTTTATTAGAGAATCGTACAACGTCAAACCTTGGTCGAGCTCGAACTCAGTCCAAGCTCCGACTTAGAACACAGAGGGAAGACTTGCACAAGACGGGAAAATCTCCGACGCTCAAGTCAGTAGACAACTCAGACTCAATATTAAGCTCGAGGTGAAATTATATACCTAATGGTGAAATGAGGCCCCCTATTTATAGGTTTAGGTCTCGACAAGGGTTGCGACAGGTGGTTACCCTGGTCGGAGTTGAGGTCGGACCTATCGGGTTTGGAGCATTAGGATTAAGAATGCGCAACAGGATTAGATGAACATATAACAATTATATACCTAATGGTGAAATGAGGCCCCACCTCGGGTCAGGCAAAGGAAGGACCTTTGTGAATAAATGAGCGAGTTGGAAGGTGGAACATATAACAATTTGATGAAACCATCACTAATTTTTTCATGAACAAAGTGAAAATCAATCTCGATGTGCTTCGTCCGCTCATGAAAAACAGGATTAGAAGAAATAGGAATAACCGCTTGGTTGTCACAAGATTGAAGAGTAGCCCGAGTAAAGGAACCTTCAAAGTCAAAAGATAAGACAACCAAACTGTTGGGTGTGTTGCCCTAAACTCGTAGTTTGTATTTTGTAAAAACAAATGTCTATTTAATAAAGTTTTATTCAATCATAGCTTAGCATTGTCCAAAATCCAATAAACTAATCATCCAAGGTTATTTTTGATGTAATCGGGACAGTATATATACTGGGTATATAGTTGATATACGGGGTATATATTTGATATACCCCTGATATATGAATGGATAATGTCCCGTGAATAACCTAAAGGGTCTATAGTATATGGATAAGGCTGAGTACTTTATTCTGGCAACACTATGGATACGGCCCACTTTGTAAAGGTTACAGACGACTCGATCCAGGTCGTTCGTGTGGAGACATGCGAGTGGGGGTATCCTATACAATGAGTTTGTATAAGACCGGACCGCGAAATAGACAATCTTTAGATGTAACACCGTTAACTAATAGATTGCCATTTCTTAGGATGACYAGGCMACTCATTCTCAAKCCTGAGTGAGTTATGRACTCCTGCCCGTGAGGGCWCGTCCTTTGATYTGTATGGGTGAGAGTGGCCCGAGTCGCCRACTCAACATTCSTACCATTTTGGGGACGAGACYGAKTGGGGAGYTGGGAACATAACTTCACAAGATGGAATTCACTCCTCCCCRACTTTAGGGGAGTAGRKGAGTGTTCYCTTAAATGCTGACTCYGKRACTTGAACRAGGGGCCCYACCCYCTCATTGGYCGAKAGGGACTTCYGGTTATTGGTTGGACCATAAMCGRGYTGTTCATTAGAGGAGCAGTGGTKTTTAARGAGTAAGATGTAACTCAGGGGTAAAACGGTAATTTGACCCAACTTGAGTTACGAACACTCGTGAAGGATTGACTCGTCATTAATGGTTGTATATCCTGGACACGAAAACATTCTGCAGTGAGAAGAGTGCAACTGCGGGTTTTTAGTGGGATGACCCGTAGTTAACGAATCTAGATCAACTCGGTAAATGAGTTTGACCGATTAATCTTGCATCGTTGGAGCTTCGGATCTGTAGGTCCATTAGGTCCCCTTGCTAGCTCATAACGGGTAAAACGAGGATCAAGTTTTTGGAAGAATTTGAATTGTTCAAATTACTTAAGGGATTATATGTATATTGATACATTATAATATATAGTTAATTATAAATTAAAACTATATATTATGAGAGAAATTATTTGAATGAGATTCAAATAAAATTAATATGAATAAGATTCATATTAAAACTATAGGTTAAAAATAATGTGCATAAGATGTACATTAGAACTATATGTTATACGAGAGAAATGTTATAGAATATGATTCTATTTTTGTGATAAATAATTAAGTGTTAATTATTTATTTGATTTATATATATATATACATTAATTATATATATATATATTATTAATATTAATAATATTAATATGGAGTTGCCCCACGTCACTACTTCTGTTTTGTTTTTGCAGTTCTGCAAAAAAAACACACAACACAAAAGAAGGAAACCCACCCGTTTTCTCTCAATCAGGAAGAACTCTCTCAAACTCTCCCTCTCGTTCCAAAGGATTGCTCCCACCAGCACGATCCCGAGACCCAAGAGGATAGCAAGGAAGAAATAGTGGTGGTGTTCGAGGAAAACTAGTTGAAGAAACGTTCTTCAAAGGTAATGGTTTCCCCTGTATTTTTCTTCTGTAAAATTCGATTTTGTATCCAGAAAATCAGCAACGAAAATTCGTTTCCGTTCCGGGATTCACATCCCTTCACAAACAATCTCACTAGTAACCACAACGAGAGCCCGATATTCGACTTCAGTAGAAGAGCGAGAAACAGTAGACTGTTTCTTAGCTTTCAAGAGACCAAGGAGTCACCCAAAAATATACAGAAACCAGTTGTGGACTTTCGAGAATCCACACAAGATGCTTAATTCGCATCAGCAAAGGCAGCAACTGGAGAGAAGACGAACACTGAAGAAAAATTCCTTTGTCTGGGCTGTTCTTAATGTAACGAAGGAGATGATGAGCAGCTGCCAAATGAGGTTGTCGAGGAGAAGCAACATACTGACTTAATTTGTGGACTGTGAAAACAATATCAGGACGTGAAATCGTGAGGTAAAATAGTCATCCAATAAGTCTCCGATAAGAAGTTGAATCTGCAAGAAGTTCACCTTCTTAAGCATTTAATTTGACAGCAGGGTCTATGGATAGTGGGCTAGTTTTGAGGCTAGGAAACCAAAGTCTTTAAGAAGTTGTAAAGCATAATTCCTCTGGGACAAAATAATGCCAGAAGATGAACGGGCTAACTCCAATCCTAGAAAATACTTTAAACAACCCAAGTCCTTCAACCAAAAAGCATTATTAAGGTGAAACTTTCAAAGACTCAATAATAGAAGTAGAAGGTCCAACAATGATAATGTCATTCACATAAATTAAAAGAGCAACAAAAGTGTCACCAGAACCTTTAGTAAACAAGGAATAGTCCGATTTAGCTTGGTGAAAACCAAGAAGTAGAAGAGCCCGTGAAAACTTATCAAACCACAGTCGAGAAACTTGTTTAAGTTTGTTTATGCAAAGGACTGCATAACGCTGTTCTACCAACCAAGCTCGAGCACAGCACAGGAGATCTGCAAGCTGAAATGGAGAAGTTGAAGGTCGAGTTGAAGTTCGAGAAGTCGAAGCTCGAGAACGGGGTGCTCCTGGAGGAGGCCATTCGCAAGCATCCGAACTTTGACGAATTCGCCAAAGACTTCAGTGACGCAGGGTTCAGTTTCTGATGAAGGGGGTTAAGAAAGTGGCTCCTGAGGTTGACCTCGAACCGATCAAGCTGTGTTACGTCGAGAAGTGGGCGTCAATTCTGAACAAATCTCTTAGACCCAAGACTTGGTGGACCAGTACTTGGAGGACCTGGACTCCTATGTCGAGGTGGAAAGTGGAGAGAACGAAGGTTTGACTTTTTGTTCCAAGTTTCCATTCATTGCACCTCGAACTGGTAAGTTTGGAAGGTTTTGTTTTTTAGGATACATTTATTTGTACATTAGTACGGATACTTCTATTTGTACATTAGTACTCCACCTTACAGAGAGGTACCTGGCCCCCATTTAATTTCACATCGAGCTCGTAGTCTGTAGCAAATATGAAATTAAATAACATAGGTTCATTTATTAAGGTTACTCCTTGAAAATTTTTACAAGTCCAAACAATTTTGAACTTTTTTGACATTTCAAGGATAGTAGAGCTTTAGGTGTTTTGTGTTCCACGGATGTAGAAGTAGTTTTCCTTCGAGGTCGGCCAGCATATATGTTCCGGGCCAAACTATTCCCTTGACTTTGAATGGTCCTTCTCAACTCGGCTCGAATGTCTCAACATGCTTCTGAACTTTTTGGAGGACTAGATGTCCGACCTGGAAACTCTAAGGTCGGACTCTGGAGTTGTAATGCCTGGCCATTCGATTTTGATACTCAACTAAGCGCAGTTGAGTCGCTTCTCTTTTTTCATTAAGAAGGTCGAGGTTGAGAAGCAGCTATTCCTTGTTCCTTGCTTACTCATAATATTCCACTCTTTCGGTGGGCATGCCGATCTCCACTACCACCACACCCTCGGAATCAAAGGGCATGGAAAAAGGTGTCTCGCCCGTAAACTAGTGTGGAGTAGTTCGATGGGACCAGCGTGAGCAACTCGAAAGGCTAGTGGATGATGTTCGCGAAGCGCTGGCAATTGTCGCACGTCTTCACAAACTCTTTCGCATCTTGATCTATCGTAGGCCAATAATAACCTTGTCGGACTGCCTTGACCGATAACGACCTAGCCCCCGAATGGTTGCCACATACACCCTCGTGTATTTCTCTTAAAACATAATTCCCATCTTCTTTAGAAATGCACTTGAGAATAGGCAGAGAGAACCCACGTCGGTACATAGATCTGTCTCGGAGCACTTACCAAGCTGCTCTGCGCGACATCTTTTTCGCTTACTTTGGGTCTATTGGCACGTTGCTTGTCAGAAATTCCCTAATCGGATCCATCCATGACGAAGGTTGGGAATCAATTTCCATCATGTCTGGCTCCAAGATGGAAGGAGTATCTAATATTTCCACGGGGATCGATCTCGCAAGGTCGGTCACGTAAGCGGACGCCAATTTGGCTAAGGCGTCAACATTTGAATTCTCGGATCTCGGATCTCGGAATCTGATTAATTTTGTAAGTCTAGAACTAGGCGAGGTGCGACCTGACCTTGCCTAAGTACTTCTCCATCCTTGAGTCATTTTTCTGTTACTCCTCCTTTATTTGGTTTACAATCAGCTAAGAATCGCTGAAAATTTTGATATTGCTTGCTTCCAATCCTTTAGCCATGCGCAATCTAGCCAAAAGGGCTTCGTACTCGGCCTCATTGTTTGTGGTACGGAAGTTAAAGCGAAGGGCATAATCGAAGCGCATGCCATCTGGGGCGAGTAGGAGCACACCTGCGCCACATCCTCTTTCATTAGAGGACCCATCCACATACATGGTCCATGGCAGGTCGGATTTGGAGGTTTGGGTTGGTGGTGGCGAGAGTTCGACTATGAAATCAGCTACGGCTTGCCCCTTCATACTTGTTCGAGGTTCGAACTGAATATCATCTTCACTAAGCTCTACCGCACATTTCATCAATTGGCCAGATGTTTCTAGCTTGTGGAAGACTACCTTCAACGGTAGGTTCATGAGCACGGTCACGGTGTGGGCTTGGAAGTAGGAGCCTTCGTGCCGAGGTGACTAAGACAAGGGCCAGACTCGATCATGGCTTTACTTGTGTAGTAAACCAAACTCTGGCATAATCCCTCTTACTTGATCAAGGCCGAGCTAACTGCATTGTCCGACACGGCTAAGTACAAATGTAATTTGTCTCCTGGCATGAGTTTTGCGAGCAATGGCGCCGAACAGAGGTAGTTCTTGAGTTGTTCAAAAGCTTTTTCGCACTCAGACGTCCATTCAAACGGCCCATTCTTTCTCTATACCTGGAAAAAGGGGAGGTATTTATCAGTAGACCTGGAAACAAATCTGTTCAAAGCGACAATTCTCCTATTCAGGCACTGTAACTGTTTGAGAGTCTTGGGTGCTTGCATCTCGAGCACGACCTTTATCTTTTCTGGGTTGGCTTCTATTCCTCGGTTGTTCACCATAAAACCAATGAATTTCCTATATCAAACTCCAAAGGCACAGTTGGTCGGATTGAGCTTCATCCGGTACTTATGAAGGACCTTGAAAGTTTCGGTCAGGTTGGCCAGGTACGACCTGGATTGCTTGCTCTTGACAAGCATGTCATCCACGTATACCTCCACATTACATCCGATCTGGTTGGCGAACATTTTGTTCACCATCCTTTGATAAATTGCACCTGCATTCTTTAGGCCAAATCGCATGACCTTATAGCAAACAAGCCTTGATCAGTTCTAAAGGAGGTGTGGACTTGGTCCGACTCGTGCATTTTGATTTGATTGTATCCGAAGTATGCGTCCATGAAGTTGAGAAGTTCGTGCCTGGCCGTAGCGTCTACGAGCTGGTCGATGCTTGGAAGTGGGAAGCAATCTTTTGGGCATGCCTTATTAAGGTTGGTGAAGTCTACACACATCCTCCACTTTTCGTTGGACTTTTTAACTAAAACAACATTAGAGAGCCAGTCGGGATACAAAATTTCTCTTATTTATTCAGCTTTTAGCAACTTATTAACTTCCTCAACAATTACATCACTCCTCTCTTTATTTACAAGTCTTCTTTTTTGCTTAACAGGTCAGAATGATGGGTCAATGTTGAGGCGATGCACCATTATCTTCGGATCAATGTCGGCATGTATTCGTGAGACCATGCGAACACGTCCGAGTTTGACCTGAGGAAGGAGATGAACTCTTCCCTATCAGTGGCCCCCAACTTGGTGCTTATGCTCACTTGCTTCTCAAGACTGAGCAAGGGAATAAGCTCCAGCTCCTCAGTCGGTGCAGCCACTTCACGTCGGTTGCTCTTAATCTGTTCGTCCTCGGAAGGCAGGATGATTTGCTTGGGTAGAGTTGCCTCTTCTTCTAAGGCACAGACTACCGATCGTTTGAGTGCGGAGGTACAGCACTCTCTGGAAGTCTTTTGCTCACCTCGGATCATCCCAACGTCATTGAGAGTTGAATACTTCATGATTGATGAAAGGTTGATGGAATGGCCTGAAGTGAATAGATTATCGGCCGTCCAAAGATGGCGTTGTATGTTGATCTGCCTCTAACACCACAAACTCAGCCATCTAAGTGACTTGGGTGTCAGCTTGGCCGATTGTGATGAGAAGGTCAATGCATCCTTCAGGGGTGATAGACTCCCCTACAAATCCAACTAAGGGTGTTTGACTCTTCTTAAGTTGTGCCCTGGTCCATCCTAACGCTAGATAAGTAGTAAGGGATTGGATGTTGGCTGAGGCGCCACCATCCACCAACACCATTCTAACTTGCACGTGGTCGATCAGAGCTGAAATTACCAAGGCGTCGTTGTGGGGCAAGTGTGCTCCTTCCAGATCGGAGTCGGAGAAGGATATAGGGCAGGTCGGCTTCTACTCTTAAATGACGTAAACTTCTCGCCTGGCTTCTCTAGCGAGATCCTTTCTTTTGTTTTTGGATTGGCCCCCACTTGGTCCTCAGAAAATATTGTTGATGACCGCAGGTCGGTCATCCTTCCGACGTGGTGTCGTTTAACGCTTCCTCTCATATTTCTTTTCCGTCGAGCTCGGTCCCGGCTTGCCGACATATTTCTTGAAGTAGCCATCTTGAATTAAGTCTTCAATCTAGTGCTTCAGCTCCCAGCAACTCGAGGTATCGTGGTCGTGGTCGTGATGGAAACGACAATACTTGTCCTTGTTGCGCTTCTCAGGATCTCCTATAAGCTTCTTAGGGCGCTTGAAGAGTTTTTCCAGCCCTGTCTCTTCAATGTTAGTAAGGATCTCTGAGATGGGAATGGTTGTTGGGGTGTATCTTTCGTAAGGTCGTCTTCGGCTAGAGTCCGAATCCGATCTTCTATAATCAGGTCGCTCTGAGAGGGCTGAGAAGACGATCATTTGTCCTTAGACTTAGAATCAGTCTTCCCCTTGTCCTGATAGTTGGGATTCTTCTGGTCGGACTTCTTTTCTGTCCAACCCAGCTTCGTTCTCGCAGCTCTTACCTGTCAATAACCATTTTGGTCTTCTGTAAGACCTCCGCAAAGGTAGACGACACCTCCTCTCCCAACTTGACCGTCAAGGTCTCATCGACCAGGCCG